>QVNW01001292.1:0-21113 GCA_014825475.1 Pseudomyrmex flavicornis | reverse complement strand
CACCTTACTGCATATAGTTCTGTCCTTTAGAAGACGCGGACAACCTCTCTCGCTGATCACTCGGTCTATTTATATATAAGTCTATGGTATCAACCTTTGGTGCGAAATTTCCCCACGGAAAGATCAAAGAGAAAATCATTGGCAACACTGGTTTGCACCCCCCCCGTTCCTTTCGAGAGAGAGCGAATGCGGTCTTGGGATAATGACGTTTTTCCTTCCGAATTACGTCGATGCTTCGGAAAAAAACTTAAAAAAACAAACAAAAAAACAAAAAAACAAAATATCGAGTCGAGCGACGACAAAAGTTTTGTCGCTTGAGAACGAACTGAGCAACCGAACGAAAAAGATGGGAGAGAAAGAGAGCGCGTGTGTACGCGAGTGAGGGGACGAGAGAAACAGAGAAGAATCTTGGGAATCGATCACAACGTCGAAACTGCTCCGTATAATGCTCGCTGTGTTCGGCAAAATTGGATAAGCCGTCAGAATTATTCTCTTAACTCGAAAGTTTGTATTCGTTCGATGCGATTGGTCGATCAGATCTTTAATTGCGGTTTTGATTTTGCACCTTCGACGTTTCCGATTTCCGTCAACGCGGCCGAGACTGTTGGCGCGAAAAGTTGCGTTCGTCGCGTCGCGCGAGGCAAAGGGCGTCGATCGCTAAAGAAGCGGCAAAAGGACGGGCAGAAGTGATTGTCGGTGGCAATAAAGCGCAAAGTCGATAATGTTGAAAAACACGTCGTCGAGCGACGGGTTTGTCAGCGTCGCGTGCCGACGATATCGATAGCACGCGGTCCCGTCTATTGAAAATTTTTCCGAGAGAAAAGGCCCGTCGTCGTCTGCATCATACAAAAGTGCATGCGTGCGCCGCGCGAGTCAGCTTCTCTCTCGGGAATTGAGAGAGAGAGAGAGAGAAGGAAAGAGAACGATAGAAGAGAGAGACGATAGTAGGACGAAGACGTCTGTATGTGACGGAAGAAGGGAGAGAGCGAGAGGAGACGACACACGGCGAAGGTACGCGTAGGACAAAGAGAGCGAGGCGGATTGGAACACACATCGGCGACGGCGAGGCGCTCTCAGTCGTGGAGAGAAGCGGGACGAGAAACACAGAGTGCGCGAACAGACTAGAACGGACGGATCGAGACGCCGCCGTCGCCGCTGCCGCCGCCGCCGCCGCCGCCGTCGCCGTCGCCGTCGTTGTTGGTTGTCGTTCGTCGCGCGTGTGAAGTCGATTCGCAGATTCGCGGAGGGGGAGCGTGTTCATGTATGTGCGCGCGCGTGTATGTGTGTGTGTGCGCGCGGTGTGGCGTGTGTATGTGTTTGAGTCTTTCGCTGCGTCCTCGTTTGTGCTCGCGCCTTGACGCATCGGCGATATACACACACACCGGGGGTTACCGCCGCTGACCGCCGCCGCCGCCGCCGCTATCGGCCGCTGTTGCTGATTCCCGAGGAGAACGAAGCTGCGAGAACGGGTCCACCTGCTATTGCAAAGCATGGAGATATCCAAGAGCCTGCAGGAGGAGATCGTCGCCGTGCAAAACAAACTGCAGAACGCGATACTCGAGCATCAGGTGAGAAAGAAAGAGAGAAACGATGCTGTGTGTGTGTGTATATATGTGTGTATACGTGTACGTGCACGCATGTGTCGATAGCGATCGAGAAACGGACCGTCAAGGGGATTAGGAGGTGAAAAGAAGACGCGCGACGACGTGTCCGCGGAATTTCTAACACGTTGTTTCTCAGATTTTGGCACGCAAGTTTTTTTACGTGTGAGGTTTGCGGATATTCACACGAAAGAGAGAGAGAGAGAGAGAGACACGGGGCCGGTCTCTGGCGATGCGATAGATCGATCGTTGGTGCGATCGTTCGAGACAAAACTCGAACGATAGATCTCACAACGTCTCTTTCTCTTTCTTTCTCGTCCGTAGATATAATTTAAGCGTGCGTGTTACGCACGCACCTGACTGTTCGCGCGAAAACTTTCGGAATTGCGTGACTCTCGGCGCGAAGAAGCAACGGAAAGTGATTTCGCATCGAAAGTTTCATTTACGGCTTCCGAGTTGTATGTTTCTCTGTCCCGTTTCGTTTCTCTCGTACTTGGCGTCTTCGTTACGTATATAATACGCCCTCTTTATCCGTCTTTCTCGCCTCTCTCTCTCTCTCTCTCTCTCTTCCTTTTCCTGTCTCTATTTTAACCGTCCGTCTCTTTCTCGCTTTACACGCGTATATCTTGTGCGCGCGTCGTCGTCAGCTCTCGCGACGGAAACTGTCGTTCGAGTCGCGAGATTCATCGCCGACTCGAAGAATTCAATTAAAAGTGTGCTTCGCACATCCGAAATATATTAATCTACGATTTGCTGCTTTGAAAACTTGTTGATTGTTCCGCTTCTCGTCTGACGACGAAAGTTGCAACATCTCCACAACGTTGTATCATCTCCTCCCTGCGCGCTTCCATTTTCTCGAATAAATATATATATATATATATATATACACATATATATCGATATAATACACACGCAGAAGTTTCACTTTGAGCGTCGAAGACCGACAACGTTTGGGGGGTTTATCGAGTTCGAGAGAAAATTGCTCGAAAACCGTACATTAATGATATTCGACGCTGTTACGAGGGGTCTCGTGTTTCCGGATGAATCGGATGTGTCTTCGACGTTACAAAACACACGTTATCCAACACATTTTAACCATTGCGATCGTTATTATTAAAATGAACAATAATAATATCATTAGGAAAAAAACAAGTGAAAACAAATTGTTTCAATTTTCCGACAAAATCAATACCTCGTGTATTTTATCCGACACAATTTTCTGCAAGGTCGAGAAAAATTTTTTCAACGATGCACTTCTCTCTCTCTCGTTTTGTTTTATTCTTTCTCTCTCTTTGTTTTTTCTTTCTTTGTTTTCTTCTCTTCTCTCTTTATTATTAAAATTGACGATAATTTAGAATAAGTATCGACGAGCGGTAACGTTAGGTGTTTGCTTTTTATAATTTGCTTTACACGTGATTATAAGGGAAATAGTTATTGCGGATATATATATATATATATATATATATATATATATATATATATATATATATATATATATATATATATATATATATATATCCGCAATAACTGTTATATATACATACGTATATATATATATATATGTATGTATATATATAGATACATAGATAAATAGATTCGTGTATATAATAAAGAATGTATATATTTTTTTATTATATACACAAAACATATATATATATATGTGTGTACATATTGTGTATGCGTAAAAAAGAAACAACGCTTGTGTCGCGGTTTCGTAATCGTTGAACGCGATTTATGTAATCGAAGTTCGCTTATTTTGTTGGAGGGAGAGACAGGTGCAGTCGATACTCGCACTCGAGAGAGAAGCTTTCCAAGTTTATGCTTGATTTACTTTTCCTGCGAAAATGTTGGCGAGATCGTTTTCGCTCTTACTACTTTTGCGCGCATGCTCCATGCGCGTTCAGCTTTGATTAATTCTTTATTTGCGATGAATCGTGTGCGACAAAAGTTGCATCTGCAAAAGTTGTAGGTACGATATTGCTCGAATGATCATCTTTGTCGATAATTACTATCTAATAAAAAAAAAAAGGTGAAGGATTATAGGAGAGAGTGCGTGTTGATATTTTTATATCTAATAATTTTTTAAAATATTTTCGATGAAATTTCCAATTTATGATCAAGTTGTAATTGGTTTTTGTTCGTTATCAAATTGCAGATTTACGTGGGGAAGTCGAAGGATGACCCGAATGTGAGTATTTTCACATTATATTATTTGCATTGTATTATTGTTATTTTTTAAATATTTTTTTACCTCTGTATTCATCACAATGCCTTTTTTTTTTTAACTGTCTGACGCAGAAATATGGATACGCGTATATCTCTACGCTGCCGAGCAAAAAATCGGTTTCGCGAGAAGAGAAGAAAATTCTCTCCTCTCTCTCTCTCTCTCTTTCTCTCTCTTTCTCTGTGCGCAGTTCTTTTTCCACGCGCCACGCTGTCCACCGCTGTCTGTCGGTCGGACTCTCGCGGCTCCGGTAAAACGGCGCATAAAAGGGAAAACCCTTCCTCGCGGAACCGATTTGTTATGTGTGTGTATGCTCCGGCATTACACACACATTTACATACATTTTCTGAAAACGAATCACAATTTTTTTTTTTTATTAAGCGATCGAGCGATTTAATTAATTGTATGTGTGTTTATTTTTCTATATGTACATTGCACACAACATTTACGCACTGTATGTATTATTGTGCATTAATTATGTCATCTGTTATCTCATTAATATTTCAAGGACGATTCATTGCGTAATCGCACATAATTCGCCGTGTTACAGAACTCAGACATTCTTGGCCAAATACAACAGATTCAGGTGTACATCGTCTCTTTGGGAAGATGCCAGGTAAGAAGCGGATACAATTGATTTTCTTCCACTCAACGCGCACACAACGCATTTGCGACGCGATCTATATAATAATTTTTTTTTTCCCATCTCAAGTTACGAGGTCGTGCGATTTCACGAATAATCTCTCTTGATAAAATCAATATACGGTTTTATTGCATTACATTGTTTTTTGTAGTTCGCGCGCGCGCACGGCAGAAATGTAAACAATAAAATATATTGATCTAATGTCGCGCACACAGTGATACGCTACTTTAAATTGCAAAAGCAATTTGATACAAAAGAATATCAAATAAATTTGAAAATTGATTGTATAAAAGTTGCGATATTGTCTTCTTGTTGTTGTTTCACGACAAAGCGAATGCGAAGTAACAATTCGATCTAACATTGTACACACAATTGTTACTAATACTTGTCCCTTTTAACGCGCTTCGATGCGACATTCTTTTCTTCGATCGCGACCGCACCGCGCCGTTGCGATAACGCGCGAGATAAATAGTTGGGATGGTAATGGACGGAGACAGACGGATAATACGTAGAGTCTGCGAGAGTGGAAAAGCGCGATGCGAAGAGGGAAAGGGGGAGGGGGAGGGTGGTGGAGCGGACGGATGAGCGAGAGAACGGGCGACAATTCCGAAAGAAGGAGCGAGAGCAACTTGGAACGAAGGAAAAGCCGAGAGACAGAGACGGAGGGGTTCAAAATCAATAAAATGTTCTGCGGAAACGTTTTCGGCTCTTTGCAAAATGTCACAGCATCTTCTTCGCTTGGTTTTTTTTTTTTTTTTTTTTTTTTTTTTTTTTGTACCGCTCTCGAGATCTTAGTCTCTAGCTTCTTTAAAATACGCATAATCTTTATTCAACAATTATACGTATTTCTTGTATTTTCTGCACAAATTAATTTACAAAATACCTGTTTACTTGATATGTACATAAATATGTACACTTGACAAAAGTTAAGAAATGAAGTAGTTTGTTTGAGAACTTGTACAACTTGTGCAGAAGTGTACAAATGTATATGTTTCTAAGTGGTCAAAAATTCTGTGGAGCGATGAAAATAATAAATTCAATTTATTCAAAAATGACTCCAGAAATAATGCGCTGCGTCCTATTGGTCAGCGAGATTTAATGTTAAAAATACCACCTCGTTTCTTAACTGTTTTTTGTAGTTCAGTAAGTGTACATATAGATTGCGTAAAAAATTGTTAACGCATAGAACAGTAATTGTCTGAAATACGTGCGTGTGGAAATGTTGCGCGTTATAATATTTATTGTTGTTAATAATTTTTTTTTTTTGCAGAAGCAAATTGTACAGCGGCTACGTAAAGAAGTGGAAGCGTTCAAGGCGGACAACGCGAACGAATCGAAAATTTCCATACCATCTCTTTTAGGTCTGAATAATAATAATCACATTACGAACAATAACGAGACGAAGCGCGAAGCTGTCGTTGAAAATGGGTTTGAAACAAAATCTTCCAAGGAAGATTACGAGGAAGTTGTCAGAAATGGCGACGTTCATCATTCACTCGCACAAGAGAACGATTGCGCAAAGTAAGCCTGTGTGATCCTAAACGAATGGTATAAAAAGATTTTTGAAATTAACTCAAAAATGTCTAATTATAAAATATGTTTTCGTTATAATGTTGGCAAAAGTTTTTGGAATTGTTTTAAATTAGAAGTTTGTCTCTTTGCAGACTGTGTCCTAGTTCGGTGGAAACCATCTCCAATGAGGATGACGTCATGGAGACGTCAATGGACGAAAACTCTAACGAGAACCAAGAAGAAACGCAACAGGAAGAACAAGACGACGTTGAGTCGGCGGAACAACAAAGTTTCATGTATATCCTCGGACTTATCACTAAATCGAAATTTATAGAGCTTCAAAATAAGAGAGTAGAAAGAAAGCGTCGCAGCACGGCAAATCCGCAATTTGTGTATTCCATGCTTGAACAACCATCTGTAAGTGTAGGTGTAACTTTTTCTTTGATATTTTTTTTTCTTTCATCGTGTCAATGAAGTATGGTCTCTTTTTTAACGCATATTTTAGAAGCGGAAGAGACATACGTACCTGCAATCCGGAAATGCGCCACACACTCGGCAGACGACAGCGCGTATGAACGGTCCGTCACCACCACCTCTTAGCAAACCTCAGCCAACCAAATCTACCTCAACATCTCCACCAGCTCAAACAGTAACGAAGTCGCTGATTCCAATTCAAAGATCCATCACTAGGCCAAATATACTCCGGAACACGGACAGCAAAGTCTTCGTGAATAAAAGCAAGACCGAAGACAATCAAACGCGATCGTCCGTGCCTGGTGCCAAATCAATTCAGTCGATAAGCAATAAGACTGTTCACATACCTGGGCTACCGTCTAGCTTGACTATCGAGAGAATCGAAAATGACTCTGTCGTGTGCATCTGTTGTAGAAATCCAGGTGAGTAAATGTACTTGAACACATAATATAAATTAAAATAATGTTATTGTATATGTGTATATTGTTGGTATATATTATATATTTTTATTACATATGTAAATTAAAATAATGTTATACTTATATGTATATATTATTAGATTAAAATAATGTTATACTTATATGTATATATTATTAGTATATATTATATATTTTTATTACATGTTATATTTCTATTACATATTATATATATTATTATATATATATTATTATATATATATTATTATATATATATTATTATATATATATATTATATATATTATTATATATATTATACATATTATTATATATATTATACATATTATATATATTATTAAAAAACAAGGTTTGATTGATGCGCATTTATTTGTCTTTTTTTTCGATAGGTATATTAACGGTATGCAAGAATTGCTCAAATAACTATCACATCGCATGTCATATTCGATCACCGGCCCCAGCCAGAATATGCCCGAAATGTGTATTAACAATGGATGAGGATGAAGATGTAAAGGACGAAGTAGCTGAGATTGAAAGCCAAGTGGAAGAGGAGAACAAATTGCCGCGTTGCAAAAAAGATGAAAAATTCGGTAAATCGTCCTCGGTTTCTCAAAAGAGGAAATCCTCTCCTTACACTAGCACTAAGCGTGTGATTGACAAAAAAGTTCTTGTTCCTACACTCTTAGTACGTCCGTGATAGGCTTATTTCATTTCGCGGCAGCAACTTGACCGGGAGTCAGTCAATTGATGTTTCCGGATTGTGAGAAAAAATCGGCGATTTTTTTGCTGCCTTCTCAATTGATGGATTGTAAAGATGCGAAAAAAAAAACAAATACGAGAACTAGAACCGAAATAAAGTCACAAAAGTCCGGTAAACCGGCGCAAAGCACATTATTCTGAATAAGCGTACACGGATTTGTATAACATGAGTCCATAACTTCTAGATTTAACATACAACGAGGTATCGCAGCGTTGCCGCAGACTTAATTGAGTGTAAGCACGCACACACTGAGTAAACGAGAGAGGCAGCCTGCCGGAAGAAGTGTCCGCGTGTGAGACCGGCTTCTCGAATAACGGCCGAAGAATTTGCAATTAAGAAGAACTTTTTGGTCGATCGTCCACGATAGGGCACACAAAAAAAAACAACCTGTGTATTGAACGCAAAATATCTTGCAGAGGAAAAACAGAGAGAAAGATATGAGCTGCGCGAGCGAAACTCGGATCTGAGATTGCAAGTTTACGATTTGGAAAAACGCTCACAACTACTCGGCCAGTCACTTCAGGTTCGTCCTGTGGCCTGCGTGTAGAGAATTTTACAAACTTTTATTTTCGTTTTTGGAATGCTTTTTAAGTTGATCGTTAACTTGTCAATTACAATTTTGCATCCTTTTGCTTTTTTATCTCCCCAAAAAAACCTGCAAGATCTCTGCGTTTTCGTTGTTATTTCTTGGTTTGATTGTAGGAAATTTCACTTAGACAGGTCGATTTTCTACCTTTTCTAAATATATCATACATATATATCTCTCAGAGATGATGTATCAAATCAATTGAAGATCGATTGGTCTAAGATATTCGCTCAATTATTTTAATCGTTGTAAATATCAGTTAGCTTTGTTAAAGCCGTCGCACACAAATCGCCGTAGCATGAGACATGCTGTAAGAATTGAAAAAAAAAATTACGATCGTTTATATTCAAAAATGGCAACCGTGTGATTCGAAGATTCTTAATACGATTTTAATCGTATCTAAACGGTTAATTCTTACGGTACGTCTTATGTTACGGCCACGGCAATTTGTGTGCGAAGACCTTTACTCTAAGTAATGAATTTTATTAATGCTCTGTGTAATTTATTTTATTGACCGAATTTATATAGAAACATATATAACGCATGATTATTTAAAATTCTACACTTTTTGCTTTATTATTTATTATAGTTGGAAAACAAAACAAAAAGATAAAAGTAACATGAAATTAAAAAAAAAACTGACTCATGAAGAATATCGGAAAACAATATTGGAAATCATTATGTACATATTAATGAATTATTATAAATACACACAACGAACCAGATTTCGAGATTTATGAAAAAAAATTTTTTTCGAAATAAACATTTTGCAAAATATTTGCGATTCTTATTTTGCTAAAAATCATTTTTTGCATATTGAAAAAAATAAGAGACTAAGAATGAGAGAGATTAAGAAATACTCGCGATGATACTATCTGCGATGAATATATTAAATTTTAAACAGTCAGTTCAAATGAAAAATTGAATCTCTGAAATCATCAAAATTACATAGAAAAAATGTATATACAGGGTTTCCGGTAATTGCCGTACAATCTCTCTTAGGCAGATAGAAGGAGTAATACTGAGTCGAAAAGTTCTAAACCATTTTGCGAGATTCGCAATTATTATCGAGATCTTAAGGCGAGATCTTAAAGTGGGTCTATTTTATCGATAAAACTAAATTTTTTACTCACTAATCTTTACACACTAATCTTTTTTTGGATTGACAAATGCTTTTCTACAATTAAAATACGTACAATAATAAGAGATCTAAGAAGTTCAAATAATAATTATATAACAAAATTAAAAAAAAAAAGGTTTTACAAATTTTAAATTTTTTCATTTTGTTATATAAATTTGGACTTTCCAGATCCCTTATTGTATGTACTTTAATCGTAGAAAAAGGATTTTCAATCTATACAGCCAAAAACAAGATTAGTGTGCACAAAAAATTCAGTATTATCGATAAGATAACAGATCCACTTTAAGATCTTAAGAATCCTTTTAAAAGAGTACTAGATATCGACGATAGAGACCTGTAAACCGACGTTTTTCTATTATTTCGTTTTGTGTCGTATTTACATCAAATCCAAAATACTTCTCCAGAAATTAAATTGTGCTAAGAGAGTGCGCTCGTTCTTTAGAATGTCAAAATTTAGCATAAATTTTTTCTTCTATAGTTTCCTCACCTTATATTTATGTATGTAGAATTATTTTTAAGCTTATATATGTATTTACACTGAATTAGCGCACTAAGTGCGACAAAAACGAATCGAATGAGGCACTCAGATTATGATTAGAATGTCTAGTTTAATGAGAAAAAGGAATTTTCTCGTGATGACATAGGTTATCATATGCTATTATTATGAATGAAAAAAAGAATTTAATCTTTTGCGGAACACTCAGAAACAAAAACGCGCCAAGTCAGCGAGCCACTACTGTAATCTTGATCTTCAAGCTTTTGTTTTTAAAATGAATAGCGACTAAAGGCGCTGTTAGCTTACATGAGCATCGAACGTTACACACCGAGAAAAACATTTCTCACAGCAATTTCAATGGACTTTTTACATAGAAAGTCGCACTCAGTGCGCACTAGTGCAGGCTACCGAATTCGCTGTCACTCTATAGGCGCTCTACGCACCGAAAGAACATCTCTCACCGAGCGCTTGTAGGCGCCCTACGCAGTCAAAAGGAGTTTTATATATTCATTTTCAAGAGTACTAAATAGTTGTTTATATTTATTTGCTTCTGTAGAAGCATTTTTCATGCGATGCAGTAAATAAACTTAGAAATTAGAGACATTTAGGTTTTTAAAACATCGGTTTATAGGTTTCTATAGTTAATATCCAGTAGTCCTCTTAATTAACAAAGATCCGCGAATAATTATGCATTGGGCTGTTTTACGCGCGTAAGACAGCTCGGCGCGCTTTGTTACCTTTTATTATGTATATGCTGTTATATTAGCTTTTCCCATATGGGTAACACCGTGAGCGCGCGAAGCGCGCCAGGCTGTTTTATGCGCGTAAGACAATCCGATGCATGCTTATTCGCGGATCTTTGTTAATTAAGATTTCGGTAATTAATTTTGCGAATCTCGCAAAATGGTATAGGACTTTTCGACTCAGTATTACTCCTTTTACCTGCCTACGAGAGATTTTACGACACAATTACCAGACATTCTGTATGTGCTTCTTGAACAATGTAAACCACAAGAGTTAAAAACGTACTACATCCCAATTGGATTCTATCAATTCTTCCTTGGTTCAAAGTATTTAATAAAAATTCTCTTCTTCTTTTTGATAGTTACAGCAGCGCTTGCACCAGGAGCTGTTGGGAAAACAAGAGAAGACGCAGAAGTCAATAAAACGACTAGTGGATTTCATAAAGTTGATACAAGTCAGAAAAAACACATCCTCTCCGGTACCTTCGGCGTCAACCAGTTGTCCGCCTCAACCTTCCTCATCCCGATCGCTCCAAACAACACCTCCGCCTCAGTCGTCGACCAATCAGAAAGTGGCAAGTTCGTCATCGATGCCGAACAACGACAGCAAGACATCGTATCCCGCACCTCTCACGATCTCTACCAGCACTCACGATCGAGCATCACCTACGTTCAAACAAGAGATCAAATGCCTTGCTCCTACCAGTTGTCCAGTAGCGCCGTCCAGCAAGAAAAACATCAATCATATCTCATTGTCAAAGCAGTCGAGCCGACTGGGAAATGCAATCAGCCTAGTGACAGTGAAACCGACGAACAAAACCGTTCTACCATCACTCGCTCAAGTAACAACCTTCAGCTCTTCTCAGGCCAAGGCATCACCTGGTGCAACGACATCCGTAAGAAGCAAATCGGTCAAGGAGTCCCATCGCTACACTGTGTCCCTTTATCAAAACTGTCAAATTCTCCTGCCGAGAACTTCTATCACCTGGACCGAACAACCTTCAATGGCAGAAAGCCCTGGGCCAAGCTCACACGTGGCAAACTCTGTATCAATCAGCCAGCCAGACTCACCACAGAAAGCGTATTGTCTTTCTACAGCGACGCCGAAAACAACGGCGACGAGCAAATGCAGCAACGACCAAAGTCAACCGGATCGGCAGAAGAAGCAGGAGCAGCAGCAAACTTCGACAGTCGTGGCAAACACGGAACAAGAGCCGGAACTCTCATGCACACAATATTCTCAAGCTGTAACAAGCCCTACACCATCACCGGTCGTGTACGCGAGTCACGAAGCTTCGGCCCAAACGACCGAGACTATCCGCTCCTCCGACAGCAGCTCTGCCGCGCAGTACGCGAGTTTGAATCCCGCGAATCAGACGACAAGCCAGCAACAGTCCAGCTCCAGCGGCGCGCTCTCACGAGATTCTTCGAGCACGTGAAATTGGAAGAAGCGCATATATCAGCGCCACTTGGAACAAAGCTAGCAGCATCTCAGGACAAAGTCAATGACGATATTTCCCGAGAAAACGCGCGCAACGATGACGGTGATGCCGTTGCTGAAACTCCACTGTTGACGTCGTACGACGACCTGGACCGAAATGATGATATGGTCGTCCGCTGGACAGAAAACTTCCGTGACGATGGCAACGCCACCGGCAACAAGTCGCCCGTCCATCATCCCTCGGACGTAGCCTTAACACATTCCGGCGATCTCGCCGGCTACGAGCTTGATCGCGATAACGCACAAGTCGATCTTCAACCGAACGATCAATCGGCGTTTCTTTCGCTGCGTTTCGCACAAAGCAATCCGTGTACCCGTATGGAACTTTCCAGTAAGGTTTCTGTTCCTGATGATAAGGCTGACACCGAGAGACAAGACTCACCCAGTGGTAGGCGATCGAAAAGCAGAAGTAGCAGCACCAGCAGCAGTGGCCATAGCGACACCCCCGAACAAGCAATGAACAATGCGAGTGACCTCTTGAACGAATACGAACTTTTGGATTTTGACGTTATCTCTCCACGTGAAAGAGTGGAGGAAGACGAGGACGAGGAGATGGAGGAAGAAGAGGAGGAGGAGGAGGAGGAGGAGCCACGCGAATCTCTGATGGTGCGTGAGCCTGATCACGGTGACGCCACCACTGGCTAGACATAGTTAGGCTAATTATATTGACCTTGTGTTAAAATACGTCTTGCAATTTGTAGAGAGAGAGAGTCTCGGCGATGCGTTTTTTTCGTAAACTTCTCTCAAAAGAAAACCACCACAGTGTGCTTTGCGCAAATCAATTTTCAAATCCACATATAGCGCTTACGTCACAATCCTAGAAATTATTTATGGCGACATTCTGTGTCTTTCGCGTCGCCCGCATGATCGCGCGCATACATCCCGAAGAGATGTTTACTTTAAACATCTACTGTAATTAATTCTTAACCAGACAAAGTCGTGGTGACTTTACTACTTTTTCCGCTAATTGATATTTCGTACGTGTTTCTTTGCGGAACAAATCGTCACTCCTTACGTGTAATTACACAAGTGTCACATATGTGGAATTTTTTCCAGTTTATTGCATGATGACACCTAGAAAGTGTAATGTTCTCTTTGTAGTCGCCAGATATTAAAAAAAAAAAATTATTCACAAGTAAGGCAAAAATTTTAAACCGAAAGAATCCCTTAACTAGAGAAACATGAAGTTTTGAACTTTCAAACTGCTCTCTAAAGTTTGCGTTTTGAAGTTACGGGATTTATACGTAGGTAGTGACGAAATTATCGCCACTATGTTTCGTTACACGTGCTTTTTTTTTCTTTGTTTTGTCACATATTGAGGTCTATTGGTGATAGAAATATATTTTTTCTCAGTTACTTATTTCTCTGTATTTGCTGACAAAAAACAAATCTGTAGAAAGTCGATTGGTAACCGCGACTGAGTGGTTAAGGGTTAATCGTCTTGTTTCTCATCGATTCGCGCAGAACTCGTCTAATGACTTCGTTTTCTTTATAAAACGTAGAAGAGGTCGCTGAAAAAATTTGCCAAACTTTTTTGTTTTCATAAAATCATTAATCGTTCGTACATACATATATAAAAAGGAATGTGTATATATCAGAAAGAAAAAAATTTGTTTTCAGTCAAGCGAGTGTGAGAAATCGTCGTGCATCAACGTCACAATGATTGCCGCAGACATGTTGTTGGTGACTAAAAGATGCGATAATTGATGTGTTACGCAGGTGTGAGGCTAATGAGAGAAAATTGTTTGTCTTTTTCTTTTTTGTACATTTGGTATATATATGTATATCTTGTATTTGTGATTCTATAGAGAAACAAGTACATATCCGAGATTTTGCGTAATATTTAACGTCTAGAAGAAGAAAGCCTAACTATATATACGTGAATCAAGTCATATTACCATACTGCCTTAATAGTGATGTATAAACGTGGTTCTTTGTAAAAAGAAAAGAAAACAAAAAAAAAACAAAACCGGCAATCAGAAAGTTATGCGCATCCTAGTAAATACACAAACGTGTGCGTGCGTGCGTGCGTGCGTGCGTGCGTGCGTGCGTGCGTGTGTGCGTGTGTGTGTGTGTGTCGGCGCGCGCGCGCACGCGCGCGTGTGACGTGTAATCTGGATGATTGAGGATCGGAGAATGAAACAATACGGTTTATAATCAAATCCTCGTTACCATAATTGAAAATGTAGATATTAAGAGTCGTCGAGTCCTTTAGAGAGAGAGACTCGATGAGACCTATTGTTCCGTTTCTCACGAAAGTTGTATCCTTGCCGAAAAGAGATACGGAGGAGAGAAAGACGGACGGAAAGAAAATAAAAGAGCGAAAACGAAAAGAAGATTTTATGTACGCGTATGAATGATTGCTATGTGGATTTTTTTTGTTTTTTGTTGATACAACTTTGATGTTTGAAAAAATGAGTGAATTTTAATATATACGGTAGTGATTCGTTTTTTTCGCTTCGTTGAACCAATCTGTGATCTTTTGCAACGTTCTGCAAACAGAGTCCAGAATTTAGCGTTTGAAGAATACACGTTTCTTCGTAACAAAATATCGATACTATTATTATTATTATTATTATTATTATTATTATCATCATTATTATCATTATTATCATTAGTATATTATTATTATTATTAGTATATTATTATTATTATTATTATTACATTATTATTGCTTAAAAATACGACCGTAATTTTAAGTTCAACGAGCCATATTATTTATTTCGCATTGATGTTAATTTCTGCACCGGGCGTTATCGCTGCTGGCGCTTACCCAAAATATTTAAATATTGTATAAATAAAAGTAAGGAAAAAGTTGTTATGCAATTGTAGGCAACGAGAAAGTGAGATCGAAATTCGTATTTTTTATGAAATAAAAAACAAAAACCGCTGAAATAGCAATACTCTTATGCACGTGCTCTTCTCTCAGTGTAGATCGAACAGAGTCTACGATCCATTGTTTTCCAACACGTTACGCATTGCCTCCCCAAAAATCACATCCTGCGATTACATCTTCACTCCGTCATAAAGTGTGAAAACAGTGTTATACTAAATACTAAAAAAAAACAAAAAAAAAAAACTTCCTTTTTTCACCTTTTGGACCGATTTTTCGTGTAAGATTTAAAATCGAGACAGAATCGACCGTGTTCGCGTCCGAATCGCGAATCGGGAGGGGGGATCCCCGTTGAAAAATGGCCAAACCGCGGTGGGATGCGCGGGGAGTGCGGCAAGAGTTACTGACTTGGACAAACAATCGGCTAATGACATGTAAATATGGCGGAGCTAATCAAGCGGCTGTGCTAACAGGCCACGGGAAGAGAGTACGACGGGTGTGCGGGAAGGGGAGAGGGAGAACGTGCGCGAGGTCTCTCGCGAGGGAGCGAGCAGAGCGAGTATTCGATACCCCGATGTATTTGCGCCCTCGACCTGCGCACATGCATCGCGCTGTAGCAACGCGCGCGTACATATTTAATGGTTGCACGTTAATTGCGCTCTGTTTGCCCATTCCCCATTCTACGCTCCATCTACACGTCCACCTGCATTCTCTTCACCCTTTCCGTACCGCAATTCTCCTTTGTTAGCGTGCGTGCGTGCGCGCGCGCTGCCGCCGCCTCCGCCGCCGCGCGCTGTTCGATTTTAATCAATTCACCTCGAGCACCTAGTTGGTTCACGCTCGAAATCCCACGGAAACCTACTTTCGCGCATCATATTGAATGCACTCATTTCCGCGTTTACCATAACGAATTTCCAGCCTGCCGGTACTAAACGCGTGCGATCTCGCGCGGATACGCAGTTATTTTCAACGTGAAGGGGTAGAAAGAGAGAGAAATAGGCTGCGTGTGGAAGTTTGAATGCGAACGATGAGAGAATTTCATCCCGGATTAAATTAGATCTGGAAGGCATCGGGAAATGAGGGGATGCTCGCATCATCATCACCACCATCACACATACACACAAGCTGTGCAAACGACAAAGAATTATATACGTTATTGTTCAAAGTCCTTGAATTATTTTCTTTTGAATCGCAAAAGAGTAGAATCAGAAATGAGAAGTCTTGTTCTCCATAAAACATACTTTTTGCGCTAACTTTCCTTTTTTTCTCTTCTCTTTTAAACCGTGTACTACTTGCTTTGCGAGAAATGAGCTAATTAGAAAATTCTATTTTTTTTTCTCTCCCGCGCGCTCTAAAATAAAAAATATATATGTGCGTGCGTGGCCGGCATCGCGTTTCTTCATTGTTGCGGAACAAATGAGGAGATTGTTATTTTCGCCGTATATACATATCGATGCCATCCGAGAGTTTCGCCCAGCGCGCGCGCGCGCGCGGCGAGCTAAAACGCCGAATAACTCATTTACCGGAAACAATTGTCCGTAAAATTAATTCGCGCACCGGTTCTTGCACCCACATGTGGGGGGAGGGAGGGAGGGAGGAGGCAAGGATTCGATCGCGCGGAGATTCGTCGGGGTGCGGGCGTCGAATCTCGGACATCGAATTTTTCGGAGACTATGTGTGCTCGTTACGTGCTGCGATCCTGACGTTAATTGTCCGTTAAGCGGGTTGAAGCGCGCGCGTGTCGTTGTCCTGCAGGAGCCCGCATGGAGGTTGACGAACATCCTCTCTGGGATGGGATCGTACGCTGCTGGGAGACAAACGAACGCCGTGTAGGATGGACAGGTGGGGGAAGGAAGAGCGGGAGAGAGAGCTCCAAAGAAATTTTAATCAAGCCGATCCCACGGTTGTATGTGTGTGTGTGTGTGTGTGAGTGGGTGGCTGGTTGGCTTCGTGCGTCGCTTACGCGTGTGTGTATGTGGGTCGTGTGTGTGTGTATGTGTGTGTACGCAGACGCGCACTCGCCTCCAGTTCCGCGGTAAATTACACATACGGGTTCCATTACCGGACCTCGTTACTTTGGAATCGAAAGCCTCGGCATCTCTCCCGGCCACCGATGTTTCCCGGTGCTACGGAGGAATCGATATCTTCCAATAGCGGGGACTATCAAGCGTCGTTTAGCGACGTTCGGCGAAGAGCGAACGCGAGAGTCGTTTCGGAGAAACGTCGTTTGTTTTTTTGTTTGTTTTTTTTTTCACGAAATTCACGAGAATTAACAGAAAACGGATTGACGTGTAAATTAAGCGCGCGTGTCGATTTCTGAAAACAAAACTCGTGGAATTGTGATATTAATTTGCTCGCACGTATACGTGCGCGAAAGAGAGAGAAATAATGCGCGCTCGGACACAAGTTAAAGTTATCCCGGAAAAGAAAAGTGTATAGAGTACGAGAGAAAAGCGTAACGGGAGAAAACGCGAGGAGGGCACAGACATAGCTCCCTTTATATATATATATATATATATACATCCTTTACAATTCTTTAACGATGACACATTACTTCCGAGTCTTCCCAATGGTCGCAATTCCGGCTACGTTACTGTCACTTAGCGAGCGGAGTCGCGAATCTGTCTCGAAGGAGAGACCGGCGAGTAATCTTCTCTCAAAATTCACTCCGAAAGACAGAGGTCGCGGAAGTTCTATGTGTATTATGTTTGCAATTTTTATATTGCGCGTCAAGAGAGAAATTTATAGTAATTTATTTACTTCAGCTTAGGTCAAGAAGAGGACTTGGTTTAACAATAAGAGATTAATTATAGATTATTGGAACATTTTATTAAAACGATCATCGATTTGAGAGAGAATCTTTTTTCAAACACTTCAACAACGCAAAAGAAAAACGTCATCACGTTTCATTGTTTTAAGTTTTCTTCTTTTAGTTGTCGCTTCTTCTTAGGGCAATTCTAAACTCCGCGTGTGACTTGAAATTATTCAAAAACAACGGTGCGTCGTGCCGGCCATTTGAAATTGCAAGCGATAATCAAGGTGAGAGCGGCGTCTCGAAGGTGTTCGCTAAGTTTTTCTCAAGATATAATACTGCGCAACTGCGAAGGAAAGGATAAGAGCGACTAAGAGATAAGGGTGTGAACGAAGATGGGAGATGGAAGGGGTCCTTGGATGGCGTGTCGTCCTTCTCTTCTTCTACATCGTTTCCTTCCAGGCGCGGGCAAGTGCGACCGATGAGACGGACCGGCGAACGGTTAGTTAAGGAACACGAGAAAGCACTTCTGAATCACTCTCTCGGCGCTCGCGTCCCTCCTCCGCGAGCATCGTCTCGAATACGGACGGAGATACGATCGACTCTCTCTCCCCATAGATATCATCTCGCGTATATAATACGTCAATTTTACGCGCGCTCGTCGCTACGCGCCGCGCCGTGACACATGTGACGAGGACCGCGCGCTGGTTATTATTATTCTTTGACCCCGCTTCGGCCATTTCTTTTTGAAAAAAAACTCCGGTCTACTATTTTTATACCTCTTGATGTTTTATTTTATTGCTCGAAACGTCGAATCGTCAATATTACTCTGGAAGTGTAGAAATAAATCTCTTAGTTAATTTACGTTCAACTTCGTGGTTCAACTCATTTTCGAAATTTTCGATACTTTCCGATCGTATCCACGCGAGGCCGCGTGTTGCGAGTATCATCGAGTTACGTAAAAGACAGAGGTCGCGAAGAAAGAGCGATTCTCGCCGAAGAAGAATCCTGACAGCGGGTTGAGAGTCGTCCGTCTCATCCTTTCTCGTTCTGTCGGCGGGGTTTTTCTGCTCGCGGCGCGCGCCTTTTTCGCGCGAAACCGAACTCAGAAGCGATGCATCATAATCAGGCGGTCAACTTACTTAGTCCGGAGTGCTGCGCGCTTAAGTTAATTAGCTAATTACTAATTTTAATCGGATGACGTATGCGCATCTCGAGGGATACAAGCAAACCCTCTTAGCTGGGGGATAGCAGCTCACCTCCCCCTAACTCCTCGCACACTCACACGCAAACGCGCGCACACACACACATATACATACCGTCTCTTCTCTCTCTCTTTCTCTCTCTTCTCTCTCTCCTTTCTCACCCTCTCCTTTCGACTTCGCTATCCCCTGTCGTATATGTCCGACGGAGTAATTCCACGGTCTAAGTAATTTAACTAAAACTTCTCGGACATTTTTCCACCATTTTCGACCGTCGAGATTCCCTCTCTCTCTCTCTCTCTCTCTCTCTCTCTTTCTTTCTGTCCCGGTGCGTTCGCGCAATTTCTCGGTCTTTGTTGACCGGACGTATACGACGTATACGACGAGAACGTTTTATTCGAGCGGCGACTCTTACGCGCGTTAAAAGAACCGTCGAATATGAAGATAAAACCGTGTTTTGCGAAAAAAATCGCAGTTATTACGTCGCTTGTAAAAAGACTCGTGAGAAACAAAAAAAAAAAGCGAAGTAAGACAACGACTCGCGGAAAATCTGACTCTGTGTCTTTGACGGTGTTTTTTAATTAATATCAATGTAACGTCGATGTGTATCGCGTTGGGATCTTATTTTGTAAAGCTGCGAACACGCACAGAAAGAGAGAGAGAGAGAGAGAGAGAGAGATAGAGAAGAGCCGATAGTGTTCCGAGAAAAGATAAAAAAACAAAAAGAAAGAAATCTGGACGAGAGCGGTCAGGGCGAGGAGATAGTAAAATCTAGATTCGTTTCGTTAACGAGACACGGATACGATTACAAGGGGATAACGACCGCCCTTGGAAAAACATCGAGCCAGACCGCTGGACATCGCGCGCGGCGGCGCGGTCTTTTATCACCCTGCAGCCGCACCGATAATGCGCCGTTGTTAACGCGTCTGAATTCAATATCTAGCCGTCGACAAATTGACAAGAAGGGAAAACGGAAGGAGAAAAACTGTTCAGTAAAACACAGTGTTGTGTCGTTATTATTTAATAACAACGATGATAACGCACCTGCGGCGGCGAGTGCGCGTGAGTTCTCGAGATATCCGCCACCACTTACGCAGGAGAAAAACACCGGCCGGCTGCGCCGCGCCGCGCCGCGCTTGCTCGCTCGCTAATGAGATAGGAATTAATTAATTGAGAATGGCAAACGAGAAAGATCGTGAAGAAGAGAATGGTCTTGGACTATTTTGCGAAAAGAAGCGCTGAAATGTATGAATAACGTTGGAATTTCGCGTGTCGCTCTTTCTTACGGATTTTCGGCCAAGTCAGCAACTCATGAAAGATTCTGAAATGGAATTAAATATTTATTAAATATTTATTTTTATCAATGATTTCTCAGATTGTAATTAGTGGCAAATTAAAATTATCAAAAAAAAAAAAAACCAATCCCAAAAAATATTATCTAAACTGATGTTGATGTTAGTTTAGCGTGGATTTGTAAAGAAATTTCCAAATTTCGGTTTTGATCGGACTAGTTTAAACCGTTTTCTGGGTGTTGTGCAATATTAAATCAATTGAAATCCTTTATTCAAACGTTTTAACTTTATTTTAAGAGGATGCTGAACCGTCCTGTTTTTCCACATTTCGTAGTTTTCTTCTCATTCTGCAGTCATTGATCGGAATAAAAAACGCTTCTCTAGAATGAAAGAAAATATGCTAAAAAATAGAAAACTCAAAAAAAATACAAGAAAAACAAAAAAAGTTTATGGACGTTACTGAGTGGACTACATTTTCACTTCCTATACAAAGTTGGTAACTGATTTCAAACAAAAGTTTATAGCTTTCCATTCTATAGACAAATATTTTGAACGTTTCAGAAAAAGATTTTGAAGTTTGTAAGAAACAGAAGTAGAAAACTAGAATTAGTACAGTTTTAGCAGAATCGCCGAAAAGACACATATGTCTAACCTTGTCTCTATTGTGTCATTTATCCTTCTCCGTCCGACTAGAGAGCGCTACTTACTGGACAGCGTAGCGGCTATCAAATCCGAGTTTAACTTGTCGCTTCAACATCCTCTTAAGGTAGTTCTATCACGTAGGTCGAATTTCGTGGGTGCTAAAAGGGAGCTATTAAAATTTACAAGAAAAAAAACGCGTACTATGCATGAATAAGAATATAATTATTGATGAAATAAAATAAACTATTTATAAAAAAATATTTTATAAATGAAAAAC
>QVNW01001291.1:0-15903 GCA_014825475.1 Pseudomyrmex flavicornis | reverse complement strand
AGGATACTTTGCGATGGTTTTACTTAGCATTTTAGCATGAGCCAGTAACACTCCAGCGCTTAGCTTGGTCCTTCTTATAATCAAGGTAGTTGGTTTTTCGTGAAGTCTGCTTACGGCCATTATGGTGCATTGTTTCGTTCGATCGTGAAACAGTGCGAAATCGCGTAATTTACGATATTCTAACATATCGTTTGTTCCGTTATTAGCGACGAATAACGCCGATAATGGTATCAAGTATCCTTCTGGTATACGATGGTACGTAAGAGTGTTTCTGTCCAGTGCAACATCCGGATCGGTCCATATCGTCGTCCGTCTCTCCTTCGCACCATTGCGACACCTCGTCTCGATGCTCCGTGTGATTTCAACTTGATCCATCCTTCGATATCGATCTTCGACATACCGCATTCGTATAAACATCCGTTGTGAATCGCGGTCGTTTCGAACAATCGATCGCATACGTCGAATCGTACATGTCTGTGCAATAATTCACAGAGTAAAATTATATGAGCGGCATATACCGGCGAAGCTTTTGAATTAATTGTTACTCGCGCTCCGGTTAATAGAACGCACGCTATATTATTGTTCGAATCGTATCTCACGAGACACGCTCGCGTTTCGTTATTTCTTGACGAATTTGTACACAAAAACCAATCGAGCGTAATTACAACGTTGCGTTGGCGAAACATCTTCGATATCAAGTTCTTCAAGTCGCTCTCGTTCCTCATTGCTCTGACGGCATCGAACGATACGGCGCATATTTCGCTCATCCACCAACCTCTAGGTCCTTGATCAAAAGTCATATCGCGCGCTCGAAACGAACGATCTATCATGTTCGGATGAAATACGCGATCCGTTGCGTTCGATAACACACTTCGAGCGCGTTTTACCGCTTTGGTACGTTTTTTACTTTCAACAGTATCGCTGTCTATCGCAGATATATCGTTTATTATGTCGTTCAATGTACGATATGTGTGTTCCGAGCACATCGATTGAAATCTTGACATCTACTTTATTGTTGCTACTTCGTATCTCGTACAGAACGTTCTAGTGAGTGCGGTCGAATTCAGAACTCAATTGTCAACGGTTCGTACGCGAGGTAGCATTTATATATCGCACGATAACGATCAAAGGATACGCGAACATGTGCCATTTGCACAGACTGTAAACAATCTCGTTGTTTTTTAGAATCAATGCAAACAATCGTTTCGTTGTACCGAAACCGTTCGTCTCGTAGTTACAAAAAAAAACAAACCTCGTAAAAATTTGTCTTACTGTGATAAAAAACTCGTATCGTTCGACTAGTGGTATCATATTTCTTCTTAGAATATATCAAGGGTGTAACAAAGAGCTCGTTGTAGGTTTGTTTATGCGACGATACGACGGTTCGACTATGCGACGATACGACGATTCGACTATAAAACGATGCGACGGTTCGAATATGCGACGTAGTTAGAAATGTTAGTTTTGTTGCACGTAAACGAAATATTCACGTTGCAACGCGCATCGTCGCAACAATACGCGACATAGAGGCCGTTATACGTTTACTGATTCTTTTACGAATTCGGACATAGCGTAATACGACGGATCAAACACTGCTGCTCTGACAGGCGTTAACGACGGATACGCCGGTCCATCCATCACACCGACGGACGATCTGGACGAAGAGGACGTTGAAAACATCGAACGCGATTCCGAACCACACACTCTAATCTTTGCGAACTCTTCATCTGATATCGATGATCGTACTGTCCACGGTTCTATGCATCGCACAACATCGATTACGGATTCGAACGTGGTATCGTCGAAATCTCTTTTGTACGGAGTGCATGTTTTTGTTACCGCGTCTACGGTCGCGTGTTTACCGCAGTAACACTCCGTCCATATTTCGTTTGGTTTCATATCGCTATTTGCAAACGGAATATCAATTGCGCACGCATTTCTCACGAGATGCAATCGATCGTACGGACTCTCGAACATAAAATTACCTATGGCGTCGGTTACTTTGGACGGACAAACAAATCTATACTTCAATGTTTCCGGTGTCAATTCGTCCACGTGAGAAAATCTAACACTCGGATCTATGCCCTTTCCAAACTTTGTTCAAAACGCGATCAACCAATTGACCGTTGCACGCTAGTATCATATTTCCTCCCTCTCCTCCAAAAGCTCTACTCTGAGACATGCATCTCCATCCGAACTTTCCATACACCGCGATCGATGTATTCTCGTTGCATATCGCCGCATCTGTTGGCAAGCAATACGATCCTGATCTCGATATTCGTCCCGTACCAACGATCGAATCGGGTTTATCAAAGAACTTGTACGCAACACCGTCCGTTACGTGACATTTTTGTTACGACAATCCACGTATTCGTCTTGTTCGGAGAGAAACAGGCCTATAGTTAAACATGTCGCGTTAATTGCTCTGTCATTACTATCATCCGTATCGTTTAGTTCGTCGTCTTTGCCTGTAGGTACACGAGATCTAAAGCGAACGGGTGGTCCAATACTCATAGCTCGTTGCAATCGAACGGCTCTATCCGATACATCGTTTACTTTGTCTCTCGCGTCAAGAACATCCTTTGCTATTTTTTGGAACGAATTCACTCGATCGCTGGTGTACATAGTGTAATACAATTTGCACGTAATCGCGCATGTTGTCGCAAAGGTAACAAGTATAACCAATACGACCAGTTTCATTGTAATTCGAGTCAAAGCGATTAACCGTAAATATTGTTTATTGGGTCGCTAACATACAACAATGGTATAAATGAAACTATGTATTAATGTAACGTTATTAACTTGTTTATTTGTACCTTCTATTACATACGAAACAGTAAATATATTGTGTACATTCTACATGACAATGTGTACATCGAAACGAATACTATACTATTACAACCTACGATCTTCGTTGCAATCGCAACATGTATCTCGTAATCGCCTTCAGTTAATTCGTTTCAAACTATGTACCACTAATTTACGAATGTAATCGGTGGTCGCTAAGGTACGCGATCAGTAGCAGTTGTATCCTTTAGAAATCGCAAACGTACGGTCCATCGTTTCTTGCAAAACGTTACGTCGAACGTTTCGTTGCCGTAATACACAAGAGCTGACGAATCTTCAACGTTCGTTAGAGAACCGTAAGTGTACAAATCTTCTTCGGTTACGTATCTGGGTAACGGACACACTACAGTACCGTCCGTTCTATCGAATAAAACGCAAGGTTGTATCTTCGATTCTACGAACAACGGTTAAACCGTTGTCGCAATCGCGCGACTTATTCAACGAGTTAACATCGGGCGACACGTATCCTCATGCCGTTCGATCAGAGTTTTCAGATGTTGATGTGTTCTCAGGTACAACAAATGTATCGCCGTTCTTTATACGCTGATGAATTCTGTTAACAGCGCGCTCCAGAGAATGAAATGAATCGTCGTTTTCGTTGTTATCGCGGTCAGTTTTGTCGGATTCGTCATCATTGTCCGAATAATCTCCGCTACTATCGGACTCGTCTACGTTTCCATTCGCGTCGTACTTGCGTTCGATATTGTTATCGGTAACGGATGGTTCGCCGATAGACGACGTATGTGTTGCGATCAACGTACTTTTAGACAACGGTGCTGTTTCCTTGTATTTCTTTTTCAATGTGTTATTATCGTTCGATAATTCAGCTTCAGCGGCGTTGCGTTTTAGTTCCATGATTGCTGATTCTCCGTCTCGTTTCAAACGATCCATATATAATTTGCGTTCGGTATCAGTATTCAGTCGATCAACCTCAACATCCGAACTCAACGTTGGCATGGACGGATCTTGTTTCCGCTTCGGAGCTTTAAGCTTTCGCATCTTTTTATTGCCATTGTCATCAGTCGTCGCAGCGATCTCTTGATTCAAAGTCACCGCGTTTTCGTTTCGCACCATATGTTTCAATAATCGCGGATCTCGCGGTATACTAGTCGACGGATAGTGCGGAAGCATATCATCGAATCTGCGAACAACGTCGTCTATGCTCTGATCGCGTCTCTCGATCGCTTTGGTCAATTCGCGACACATGCCGTTGTGATTGAGCAGACCCATTACTCTAGCGCACAACCAACACATTTTGTGATCCATTGGTGCATTTGAAACAATCGATTTCTCTATGCTCTCGAGACTCACGTCGTTCCACGACATCTCGCAATCCATTTCTCGAACGAACGGATACCAAATGTGCATGAGTTTCATCACCAATCTATCGGATACGTTTGATCTCGAGAAACTTCTCGCGTTCAAACGATACAAGTGATTCACAATATCCTGTTTTGTTCTATCCGCATTTACCGCAGCGCTGTAGCAAAAATATCGAAATAGATTCTTGCCCAATCTGGTTTTCAGTCCGTTGCAAACCGCGTCTCGATATCCGACAGTTTAGACAATGCGCTATCCAGTAACAAATCACGCTCTGTAGCGGTGGACGATTCAAATACAAATGTCAATGTGGCAAAATCGTGAAAGTTTCGTTTCGTTGTGGTCAACAACGGTCGAGAGGTTACAGGTAAATTGGTTCTGTACTCGATATTTGCCGCTTCAACCAATTGATCCATGTCGAACTTCGGAGTTGCCATATTGTCGTTTTACCGAATTAACAAGCGAATGTTTTGTACACGAGATGCGATTCGGTTATATTGAAATACGCCAACATTCGATCGTTGCACAACTATCTATAATCCGTGTTCGATCGATACTATAACGCACCGTTCGCGCGAAGCGTTAAATATCGAAACTGTGATATTCGATCTTGTTTCAACGAGCGTTATCTCGCTCGTTCCATCATATCGTACGTCGAATCGTCGAGATTCGTACGACCAGATTGGATCGTTGGTATCGAGTTACATCGATCCGAAGACCGAAACGTATCGTCCTTCCACTTATGCTAATTGAATATAAAGAGCAAAACCTTTCCTTTCCTCGTTGTACGATTTGGGATATCGCGTTCGCAATCTTTGTTTTATTCGAGACGCCACAAGATGAGCATCGTGACGATTAACGCACAAACCGGTCTCCTTAGCGAACGTTATTAACGCGGTAGTCAATTGAGCGTCGGTTACAAACACCGACGAATTCTCTGTTACTCGATATTTGTGCTCGAACGCGGCGAAAGGATCTATCGACATGTACAATTCTCTCGCTGTACGCAACATTTCCTTCGGTAAAGATTGTATATATATTGGCGGCTTTTCGGTTGCGTTTGATACGTAACTCCGATTTCCCGTAGATCGGCGACCGTTGCGTTCTTCGCGCGTATCCGCGCGCGTGTCATCGTTGTCAAAATCAACAGATATAGAATCGCAATCGATATCGCGTTCGTCGGTACTATTCGTTCCGGAAACGTACGATCTATCTATGTCGTTTGATAATAATCCTGAATAATCGCGAGCGAATATCCAGAATAACTCGAGTTCATTTTTATATTTCGCTATATTCGAACTATTCCGAGCATTGTTAACAACGCGAACGTCGTACGAATTATCATACGATACATCTTCGCGATTTCGGTCGGAAGCTGAATCGCATTGCGTATCCTGTTCTCCGCCAATCGTCGATTCGGTACATTTGTATCTCTTTCGATCGAAACGTTCGCCGTAATCGTACGTGCTTGCAAATCTCTTCAGAGCCTGTCTTCTATTACGTAACAAAGAAATCTTTCCCCTCGATACCATATCGGGCAAAGAGAACTCTGTTTCGTTGTAATTCACCATGTCGCAACAATAATGTTCGATAAGATAGAACAATCCGTGCCTAAATTTTTCAAAATTAACACCTAGACCAAACGTACGAGTTGCAAATTGATGCGATACGCTCGGTGTGGCGTATCCGTCCGAAAAATCAAACGATATGTTCCATGTAGCCGAATGCATCGGTTTGAATCGATGTGTCATGTGAATCACGTACTTTAGTCTGGTTAGTACACCAGCATCGGATCGCATTTGAATCTCATCGTTGGACGTTAGGATCAATTTCGCCATATTGACCAAGTACCTCGGTTGCTGCGTAAAGAACGAACGGCATTTCTGTTTCGCACTTGATATAATGTTCTTGAATAATTCTGGATTTAGTTTTTCCGGTTCGTCGCATTGACAAACGTGCGACTGCATCATTGACATGAGGTCCGTATTGATTTCATCTTTGCCTCCGTTACGCAGAGTCGAATTGCTCAACGTGCCGGAAAGCATACTCGAATATACGTATCTAAGAACCTCGGATATCAAAAGACTCTTTCCGCTATCGCTTTCACCTAGCAGCAACAAGATACTTTTGAGAAACTGTCCAGGATATTTGATCGCTGTAAAAAATCGTAACAAGAATTCGAGGATTCCCATATTTCCCGAAGAATATATATATAACGACGTAACCGCCACAGCCACGCTCGCGACAACATCTTCGTTCAAGTCGCGCGACGATCCCGGAAACGATCTAATATACGTAGCCAATCCATCGGCTAGAGTATTGGTATCACTCGATACCACGTAACGTTGAGGAAACGCGTCGCGTAGTTCATCGGTCCATTCGTTGCTACGTCTCGTTGCTTCGTCAAAAAAATTTCCGTCTGTATTATTACTCGAATCGTCGCAACATTTTGAATCGCTTCGACATCGATCTCTAACGATTCGTTCTCTCATCAGTATAACGAGATACAACGCGACGATATGTCTCAATTGTTCGTCGTTCAATCCGCTAGCAGCAACATCAAAATCGATCGAGTGTTTACGCGCGAACATTTCGAGAGACCACGATCCCATGTATTCGCGCACAGCGTCGTTAGCTACGACAGATGCTGTCGCGTTCGATGAGATCGAATCATTGCGAACGTTAATCGAGTATCCGTCGTTCATCAAAACTGTTTTCCCGTATACATCCGTATGATTGTTATCTTCGCTCTGAACACCATTGTCAATTTCGTCCGATAGTAACGTTGAACGTATCACTTGAGCATCGTTGCGAGAAGCCAACAAACGTTCTCTGTATCGTTGCAAATCGCGTTTCAATATATCAGCATCGGAACGCGGAATATCCGACGAAGAAAAGTCCAATAGCTCCAACGTCGCGTTTGGTATCATGTGCAAACAAATCTGTGGTGTTCTCATTACTTCACACATGTGTGCCTCGTTTCGTTACCGTAGCGTTTGTTATTCGTCGAATTTTCATATCCGACGTTTTAACAGTTTGACACGCTAAATCCTCGGTAGCGATGTGTTCAATGTTTCCGTTTGACGCGGTTAATATCTCAATCATGCGCGCAACCGCATCTCTTCCGTTCAACAACGACGGCCCGAATTTACGTACAGCGTTCAACATGATCAATGCGAATCTCCTGCACGATGGCGATCGCTTGGTTACCGCGATCGCCGTGTCGACATCCAAACATTGAACGAGATTGAACGTAATATCGTTCAAATCGCACACAAACGTTCTTTCGTAATATTGTTTTTCCAAGCGTTCTGTCAAACGTCCAATCACTCGTTCGGCATCGATTGATTGTTCGTACAACGCGTTTATTGCAACGTCGCACCATTCCGCATTGGATTTCTCTTCGTTTCGCACTGTACCGTTGTTACGATCGATAACGTTGTCGCAGTGTTTCGTCGAACTATTAGACCCAAACGATTTGTTGGAATCGTTCGATCGAGAGCTCGTCAAATCGAAGTACAAATAATGATTCAACGCGTCGTACGAACAAACACGAGAAAAATAATCGCTCACTTTATCCAAACACATTTGAGCGCAATCGCGCAAGGATGCGTGTTGTCGTTCGTTGAATCTGTACGCCTGTGGCGGATGAAAGTCACCGTAGTTAATTGTGAGCAAAGACACAAGTGTTGGCGATGTTAATTCAAACTTGTTCAAATACACTTGTTAATTCGAACTTGTTCAACATAATCGGTTGCGATCCAGTGTCGTCAACGTATCTCACAAACTTTGTCGACATCGATCCACGTTTCGCCGAATCACTGTATTCGCCGTTTCGCTTCGCGTTCGTTTCAGCCGACGATCGAAATGTTTGAAAGTGTTGAGCCATACCGTGACACATGTCGGCTACAGCTGTGCGCAAATTTTTCTTTACGTTCGATTTCGACTTTGATACATCGGCTATAATTTTCGATACGGTCGTCGATGAGGAAGCAACCGTTGCGGTGTTACCTTCGACTTCGTTACGATACGAATTTCGCGATTTATCAGCTCTCTCGCTCATTGCTACTTGCAAGTTCGTTGTTATCGTGTCCACGAATGCAAACTTGTCCTCACGTTTCGGAGACACTACCGTAGCGGTTGACGCGTCGAGATACGACGTTCCGTCGTAACACCAGTGAACCGCATTGCACAATGTGAAAACGGAATGCATGGTCGACGATGCGTTTTTAACTATGTAACGTTTGATATCTTCGAACTCGTCGTCTATATTTGTTACACTATGAACCACGTCGTTTGGAAACGCTTTGTCGCGTATGTAATCGTACAGTATGGAGTAGATATTCGGAAATTCGTACAATTTGGAATACAACGTATCGCATTGAGAACACGCACCGTTTCTCAAAAGCGGTCTATTGCAATTGTCGCGCATGATTGAAATGTCTTCGTTCGTTTCTCGTCGCTTGGCGCACAACGGATAGAAGAACCCGTCGTCGTGACACAATTCTCCCAGAATCGATTTTGTTACGTTGTTTCCAAGATATTGGTATCTGTGCAAAGTGTACAATGTGCGCTCGTAAAACACATTATCGTCGACGTTGTTATAACA
The DNA here is from genome assembly GCA_014825475.1 of Pseudomyrmex flavicornis. Classification (NCBI taxonomy): domain Eukaryota; kingdom Metazoa; phylum Arthropoda; class Insecta; order Hymenoptera; family Formicidae; genus Pseudomyrmex; species Pseudomyrmex flavicornis. The sequence continues at coordinate 7,127 of QVNW01001291.1, read as the reverse complement.
CACGTTGTTTGCCACACGAATTCACATATTTCGTCGAACGTAAATTCACTGCGAAACACATAATTATACAGATGAGCCAATGCTACCGATGGAGAATAATTTACAATATGGAACAATGTATTCACGCATACGATCGGCGTTAGAGTTGCAACGTTTCGTTTTATCATGTAATCGAAGAACTCCGTGTTAATAGAACGATATTGCTCCGTGTAATTCCAATACACTTCGATCATCCGATCGTGATTGGAACACAGTGTACGCTTGATATCGTGCAATTTGGAAATAAAATGTTGTCTTTGTTCACTCACTTCTTCGTTTCTATCGCAAGTGTCACCGCGATCGCGAGTGTCACCGCGATCGCAAGTGTCGTTGTACACAGCAGCAAATGTTTTAATCTTGTCAACCAGCGATGTTCGGTGTTCCAATGTACGAATTGCGGATTCTCGATTAAAATCGCACATCGAAGCAAAACGCATAGAACGAACTCATGCGTCGATTTCGTAATTGTCAAAGTACCACGCGTTCTCAGCAGCGAACGATATCAGATTTTGTTTCGTTTTTGTTACTTTGGAACGTATAGCTCTATTGCGACCAATTCTATTATTCTCGTCTCGATCTCTTCGCATCGATCTCGTCAATCGTGGTAATATTTTTTCCGTGAACACCGTCAACGGAAAGCAATTTGGTATGATTCGTTGCTATTCCATCGAAACGATATTGCGGTCTCGATTCCTCGACCATCGCAACGTTCGACGAGCACGTCAAATTCGTCGCCGAACACTTTCAACGGATGTAAGGAATCGAACGGCGATCTAACGTACACCTTTGAATAATCGATTCTTGATCGCTCTGGTACGCTCGATTCGCTCAATGACGCTACAACTTGTTCCTTGTCGTTTTCTTCGAGCAGGTATTCGCAACAGTCGGTGTAATTTATAGATCCCAATGCTTCGTCTCTCGTAATCACGTGAACAAAATTTACACACAGTTCCAAACGCAATTTGGATTTTGCGCAATTAGGTACGATAATCAACAATGGCAATTGCAGTCTGTTAACGTTCGAATATCGTTCGTCCTTGCACAATAAACAGAGTTTCATCGCGTTGCTCAAAAAGAACAATTGCTTGTTTCGTGCTCAGCAAATTACGTTGGTTTTAAACAGCCACGTTGCGCGTTATATACCGAATGCGATCGATACGATCGTATGTTTTGTTTCTTCGTATTGCTTTTCGAGATCGAAAGATATGTACAACGATACGAATTCTCGCTGTTTCGCATCGAACGACGCAACGTTGAGAGATCGAGTGAATACCATTATATTTATTGCATTCAACGAATTGTTATTCGATCGATCTGATTGTTGTTGGTCGCGTGAGTCAACGAGTGCGTACGAGTTCGAGTCGTTGATACGTTCGTGGGGTACAAGAATGTACGATAATGCACTCGTCGTTGCTTTGAGAACGATATGTAACGAATTGAACGCTTTGAGAGATCGCGTATATTCGAACGAACGTTCAGCGCGTATCGCTAGATCGTACGGATTCAAGTCGCACAAGCAAACGAACGTATTGAACAGAGCTACCGTGAAACTCGCTGAAATAGATATGATCGCGTCACACGGTACTCTGTTGTCCACAGGACGCGTGTTGCGATTTGCAGATTTGTGCAGCGCTCCGGGAGAATTTCTAGATTATCTGTTTCTACGAAAAAAATGGTCATGTTCCGGGTATGGAATAACATTACCGCATCGAAACGGTGGATTGAAACTCAAGGTTCGCCGACGCGCATCCGTTGCCATTCCTATAGTACAAGTTGACGTTGTATCGTTGGCTCGTACTATGGAAGACAAAAATATACGATCGAAACGGCGACGTTGCTCACAAGTGGAACAAATCGAACCAGCGTTAAACAAAATGTTACCACATAGCAATTTCGTGCGTAGGAAAACAAATAACGTTGATCTGGTATTGGCGGACGGAGTGACATTGAACAGACAAACGTCAGCGCGAATGATCGATCTGTTAACATCGGAATGGACAATTGCAAAAATTGTTCTAAATGCGAGAGGAACGTTCGTTGTAAAAACGTTTAATTGGATGGATGATGCGAATGAAAACAGAACGCTCGATATGTTATTAACCGCAGCTCAATCATTTTCGTCGTTCGTTGTTGCGAAACCGTTGCATTTCTCGGCATTGAACGACGAACGTTACGTGGTATTCAAATCGTATCGCAGATCGACTCGCAAACATAATCATCAGATCGAAGCGTTCGACGTGGAAGCAACGAGAAGACGGTTTCTAGCTATTGAATTGATACTTGCGTTGAGACGATTAGCATTGTACGAAATTATTGCAGAAGCATCCGAAAAACGTTCCAAGTTCGCGTGTAACAAACGCCATTCGAAACGCGTAACTTGGTACAGTTTGGGAAATCATAACACATAGGACGCTGAATACGCAAGAACTATTTTGCGTTTGCCGAATAAAAATACATCTAAACAGTAATACACATTGTGCAATGGATCGAAAGGTATATTTCGATCAATATGGACGTTACGGTCCGAGTGTGGAACAACGGCGATTGAATGCTACCGGATTGCGCCAACGAGACGTCGTACGATCCGTACGAACAGTACGCGTACAATACGATAACATATGTGATCCAATTGTAGAATTGCGTCGACGAGATGCGTTGATCCGAAACGCTCTATCCGACGCATCGGACGACGCAATGAAATGTACAGACGGTACTTCCGATCAAGAATGGTTAACTCGTACAATATCTGCGTATTTCGACGTGGTGCATGGAGGTAAGAGAACTATACTCGTTTGCACAAACGACAACGTGTGCGGAGCGTACTTGGATGAAACGGATAAAACGTTATATGTTGTAGAATTCATTGCGTTTACAACGATCGTTGGAATTATCCGAACGAATTCGCGACGATCGACTAGCTGTAAACGGAATATCGTGTTGTTTGTCGTCGTCAGATACGCAAATTAGCGCATTGGTTCGCAGATCACGAGCCGTCGTTGCTATTATTATGATAATAGAACTCGCCATTCGGACGCAACTAGTTCTCATTAGTACGGAATCTCCAATCGCTGATCTTGTATTCGATTCTACTCGCAACGATTGTGTAACCGGAATCGTTGATAACAGATCGTTGGTCCCGGTACCTCCGAAATCAAATCTCTTCTGGTTCTAAGCGATCTGGTTTCAACGCATTCAAATAGAAACCAACGTACTCGAACATACCGATACGTTCAATATCGTTAACTCATTCGATAACGTTAACTCGTTCGACATCGTTGACTCGTTCGATACAATTAACATATTTGTGTTACGATAGAAAGAATAACCTATGTATCAAATATTATTAACGCTATTGTGCTTCGTTGACGTTGGAACCATATTAGCATTATTGTTTATACGGTTAATGGGTGACAACGCCAACGCGTCTCAGAGTAGACTGAAAGCATATTTGACCACTTTGCAACGTAAACGATTGCGTGAAGCAGAACGTCGCGAGAAAAATAAACGCGAAGAAGACAAACACGGTGAGAGCGAAACGGACGATGGCGAAGATAGTGACGAAGATTCAGGTAAGAACGACGGTGACGACAATAACGATAAACCCGATACTCCTGCGTACTTGCTGTCAACGTTTATAGATCCGCCCAAGTTACATATAAACGATGTTTCAGATGACGAACATGTGGCTCCGAATGAAATTACGGTAACGCATCCGAATGATCCGCAAGAGTCATCGATAGAACTAAGAGACAGAACAGTTCCCGTATCATCGTTGAGCAAGAATGCAAAAGAAAATCCTTTGTACGTGCATCAAAAACCACAATCATTAAGAGTACAAGATCAGCAACGTAGCGACAATGAACCAGAAAGTCGTAAAGCATTAATAATGAAAATGAACGCGCAAAAAACAAGTTGGCAAAATAAACTAAACGAGAACAAGATAGATACCAATAATCGAGTGCGAACTGTGAGACATGTTAACAGATTTGCGTTAGACGATCGAGACGATACCACAGAACGCAACGATCGAAACGATACCGTTGAACGCAACGATTTTGTTCCAAATAGATCTACCGAATCAAATTTACATGTGCAATCTGTAATTCCGACACGTAAATCGGAATACGATCGACATTTGAGAGAGATGAAAGAACGCACATTGTTAATAGAACGTCAAATGGCATTGGAACGCTTGGAACATGAAATGTACGAAAGAGAAAGATTATCGAGATTACGCAATTACGACGTTGCTGAAACCATTACAGATATTAATCCCGTTGAACGAGTAAAACGTATCGCGATCAATGAACGAGTCGATCCCGTCGAACGAGTCGATCCCGTTGAACGAGTCGATCCCTTTGAACGAGTCGAACCCGGTGAACGAGTCGAACCCGTTGAACGAGTCGAACCTGTTGAACGAGTCGAACTTGTTGAACAAGTCGAACCCGTTGAACGAGTCGAGCCGGTAAAACGAATCGAATCCGTTGAACACGCTGAACCGATAGAACGAGTCGAGCCGGTAGAACGAGTCGAACCCGTTGAACACGCTGAACCGATCGAACGAGTCGAGCCAGTCGAACGAGTCGAACCGGTCGAACGAATCGACCCAATCGAACTAGTCGAGCCGGTCGAACGAATCGAACCCGTTGAACGCGCTGAGCCGGTATATCGATTCGATCACGATGAACGCATTGAACCTGTAGATCGAGTCGATCGCGATGAACGAGTCGAGTCGGTCGAACGCGTCGAGACCGTTGAACGAGTCGAACCGGTCGAACGTGCCGAGACCGTCGAACGCGTAGAGCCGGTAGAACGAGTCGAGCCGGTAGAACTAGTTGAATCCACAGATAACATTGGTGGATCACGAAAACGTAGATCAATAGATAATGATATAACCACAATGCGAAATGTTAACGTATTGCGAAAGAAACGAAAGAGCGACAGATCGTTTCAAGTACGAAGCGATCGCTAATGATAATAGAACACAATTATATCATGTGATCTACACGAAATAGTATTGATATATCTGTGTGTTGAGTTGCAACGCGCAATTCAAATTCATTTGTATTATATATAGATCTGATCAACGATACACTCGAAACATGGAGTAAAACGGATTCAAACACTTTTGCGAAATCGTTTATTTTATTTACATCGTTGCTCTCTTTCCGCGATAACAACATTTTGTCGTTGTCGCTCGTTACCATACACGTCCAGTACAAACAACGTAGACACGTGTTCAATATAGTTAATTTTGCAACAGATGACACAATTTCGTTGTTGTTCACGCGCGACATTAATTGTGGTTTATTATATGTTATATATATTACATTGTGATAACCGTTTGACATCGGTCTCCATGCTACAAATCCCCATTGTTTTGTCCCATCAATCGCTAAAATCGTTACTTGCGCATCGTGCACACGCTCGTCGTTTGCACTTGTACGACATATAAACATAGATCGCGCGTCTGTATCGGCTGATCCATCGACGAAGCGACTGGTTATCAACATGGAATCATCGCTCGATTTTGTATACGTGTCAAAAGTAAATCTGCGCAATGACGCGTTAATAGCATCAGTTCGCTTGCATTCGTTCGATTTTACATCGCACGCTATTTCTGCAGCATACACGAGACGTGTTACAAAATCTTCTCTCGTACAAAAAGTATTCGGAACGTACCAATTGTGACGAAAATCACGTGATCGAAACAGTAACGACAGAGCGAGTGGAGTAGCGAAGGCGTTGAATCGTTTCGGTGTATCGAACGACATTGCTAAAAAATCGCGAAATGTATCAATTGCATCGTAGACGTGTTTGTATTCTTTCTTTTGAACAATTCGTGCACTAGACGAATATGGTACAATAGTGACATTGGAACTTGAATATAACGGATTTTTCGATACGATCAATTTGTACATTGATCTGCGAGATTCGATGTTTTCGCAAGTTTCGATGTACGTATTCGCTGCTTGTAACAACATATAATCTTCTCGCATTACCCAGAGCAGTTTTGTTACAAACGGCTATATGTATTCTAGAATGTAGAGATTCGAACGTGTCTCCGAAATCACACGTAACTAACGGCAATGATTGACGCAACGGCTCAAACACCGCTACGGCATCGCTATCGTTATTACGTTTCGATGATTCGGATGTTTTCAGTTTAACGATCGTTCAAACGTTTACGGAATCGAACGAATCTCTAGATCGTATGTACGAGTTTGTAGAATATACATGCCAACCGCATCTTTCGAGCGCTTTTGAATCAGTATCGCACATGTGTGCAATATTGTGCGCGCAATTATTTTTCTGCAACAACATGTTCGATAATATGTTAGCGTTGTCCACACCGCATACACGTTTGGTCATATACGCAATCATATCGAACGCGTTATTTTCAACTATCGCCACATCGTGTATTGTGGCTTGCGAAACGCGCAACGGTGTAACTATTATATCATTAGTCTGTTCGATGGTTGTGAGCAGAACATGTGAAAAAATATCCGCGTTTACAATTGACGTATAGTCAATGAGAGTGTCGCGTTGTTAAAAAAGTTCAATACGCGCCATTCTCGCGTTAGAACTTCGCATTCGGTTTTAGTCAATGATCTACCGGGTTCGCATAACACACCAACGGATCGAGCGAACGATTCGAAACGTATAGCTAGAGAATGGTTTGAGCAATCCGTAGAAACGTTATTCATATTTCGTACTAATTAACAATATGTTCAACGAGTTCGATTAATCGCGAGAAACGTTTGTGCAATCTACGAGTTAATACGGTCTCTACGAACGAACAGCTCGCGTCGAACCAAGGTGATGTTTTGAAATTACGGTATCCTGATTCAAACAATCGAACGATAGCTGTTTTCATTAGCTTTTCGTTTACTGTTGCGTTACCGTACGTACGTCCTATGGCACCAATTATACCAAATAATCGTGGAATACTACGTATTGCTATTTCGTACACGGTTATATCTCGCGACGTATGAGTGTAATATACACAGTGCATTCAAAAAGTTCCGGGACTACCGCGCGCTAAAATCGGGAAGTGGCGCTATCTCTGCTCCAACGCGCGAACTACT
>QVNW01001290.1:0-62429 GCA_014825475.1 Pseudomyrmex flavicornis | reverse complement strand
TTATATATGTATATGTACATATATACACAAATACTTGATATACGTATATTTGTATCAAGATCAACAAAAGAGCAGGGACAAGTGTTGAGTAGAAAGTGAGAGAGAGAGAAAGAAGTTTTGATGGCAATTTGCACTTTTACTTTGATGAAAAATTTAACTATCGCAAATATTTGCTTGGTGATATTATAAATATTTGCGCTACAGAATTTTGTTTGATGCTTTTACTCACGTTACAACCGCAGCATATAATAATCCACTGCCGAAGAGGAATGTATTATTTAATTGCAAATTTTCATAGTCGGCTCGTACGAAAGTACGATGTATAAAAAAATGTAACAAATAATCAAAGATATGTGCGTCAATATCTCTCTCTCTCTCTCTTTGTTTCTCTTCTTCGTTTTTCTCTCCCGTCGCTTTTTACATGTCGATGATGTGTCCACCACATGGACGAAGATAAACCGGGACGCGCCGAGAGGGACACGACGAACGACATAAAAGTTAGATGATTATCGCCCGGGACGATTTTTACAATGCAATTCTGTGTTCTTGTGGTTCGTATCAAAATTAACACGCGGACGGAAGAATTTCTTTCTATCGTATTTATCGCTCTCTTCTCTTTCTACGTGAAAATTTCGCCGCTAAAACATCGTTTCGTTTATAATCCGGAAAATAGAAAGCGCGTTTAAGCGGCGATAACAAATCAAGAAGCGTATGAATTGTTCAGTTATACATTTAATATTTTAATTGTAACGTTTTTATTATGCTTGACTGTATTGCACAGAAATACTGCGATACTAGTTAAGCCAATACTACGATACTTGTTAAGCTAATTAAGAGAAGCGGAGGAGGGGAAAAATACTCTGGCGCGTGACAGAAAAAGGGAATATGGAAATTAAAGAGAATGGCTATTTTATTCGGAAATTTATCCGTTCTGATTCGCAATCCACCGTCCCGACCGCGCGGCTTTCTCCTCTTTTTCAGGCAGTGTTAATTGATATGAAACAAACAAACGAAATAACATTGTTGAATAGTTCTGTGTGCGCGCAATATCAATATTGAATTAATTCGTTTTTTTGAAGTAACATAACAAGAGAGGAAAAACGATACTGCGCGTGCATCGTCTGTAATTAAACCGATACCGTTTCAGACGATTTTTTTTTTGGTTCATGAAAATTAAGAGACATCGCGTGTGCGGACGCTGCGTCCGGTTTCGATTAATTAAACGCGTGAAGGTACCCGTCTCTTCGCGTATAATTTTCTCGGATCACGTCCACGGAGGAGACGAGAAAAGGGGAGAATCGTCGCGAAAGGTACGTATTAATTCCGCTGCTAGCTGCGCTCGCGTCGTTTACGTGTTGACGATGTAAATGAAGCGAATTGCCAGGCACTTACTGCGAGCTATTTAAGAAATCATGAATCCAGGCGCACAGAAACGTTTCCGTTGCCATCCTCTTCCCCGCGCGTTCTCTCTCTCTCTCTCTCTCTCTCTGTCTCTCATCTACGAGTGTTTCCCGTGATTTCGAAACTCCAATCCGTGCCGTCAGAACTCCCCGAACGATAACGCACTCGGCGATCATTGTGATTCATTCGTCGTTTAATTCATGAACGTATTATAACGAATGCATCGCGCCCGCGATAATGTATTTATTCCGCGATTTACATCCGGGCGAGATTTAAATTATTGTATGGACAATTATTGCACTTATATCACTACTCGGCGCGTAAACTAATTTTCATGCAACATTTTCGATGAATATACAGATCGTGTGACTAATGAACGACCCGCGTTCCGAGAATAAACTGTCTGCTAAGTAAAGTTGCGCGTTGAAATCAAGATATTATTCCCGCTGCATATTTATGATTGAGACATTTAACACGTTCAGATTTCTTTATTTTATTTTATTTCATTTTATTTTCTCGAAGGAAATAAAATTTGTGTATAGCGCGCATTAAATTATTGACACATTTGTCGCGCGATATGCAAAAGGATATTCCGTCGTACAAGATGTGAGAAAGTGTCACTCGTAAGTTCGAGACACGGATAACATATACGAGGGCTGACCCATCATTGACGTGTCGATAAAATTGCGCGACTCTGCACTTACGAGAGCGCTCTTGCTAAAAAAATTATTGAGAGATAAAACGGGTACTCGAGGCGTTTTCTCTGGCATGTCACACGACGACCTTTCTTGAGAGAGAATTGCAAATGAGACACGAGGGAGAGAGAAAGAGAGAGAGAAAGAGAGAAACGAAATGGGAGAAAGAGAATTACATGATGGTCGTCTGACATGATCAGTGTTCTTAATTCCGGCCAAATAAAAAGCCGGGATAATGGCGGAAACTCGCCTCGCATGTTTTCCCCAGAAACGGAACGAACCCCCTCTGTCCGAAGACTAACGCGCCGCTATTACCGTTAGCGAAAGGAGCATCTCTCTCCGTCCGTGTCTGTTCGGCCGACGCCTTTTCGTACCGCGCGCGCGAGTATTCGCACGTAGAACGAGCGGACGTTGTACCAAGTCGATACGTAACGTCCGATTGTTCCGAGGTGTAGTTTCGCTGCCGATTTTAAACTTGAATTGATTGTCGCTGTAACGCGATCTATTGTACGCTCACTCACCGTCCGCGAACGAAAAACTGTGTCACTGTAAAATTGATAGTCTTTTTTTTTTTTTTTTTTTTTTTTTCCATCGCAAAACTATCTTTGCGAGTTAATGTTTCCCGAACGAATCGCGAGTGAAAAGACTGTCGCGGATTATTTGCACAATCGCTCGGTTATTATTATTAAATTGAGAACAAGTTGACAATAACTCTCTTTCAGGTTCACCTCTAAACACACGGACAAATATCTCGGGTTCGGGTTGGGTCGGCTTGACAAATGTCGAGGGTCCGGTTAGGTCGGGTTGACAAATGTTTTTACTACGCGCTCTTTAGAAGAGTATCAAAATGTGTTTCCCCTCTTAAAACTATAATGTACTTTTATAAATTATACATATTTCTCTCACATTTTTTTTGCGTTACGAAAATCGGAAGTAAGCGTTGAACGAACTATGAACGTAGCTTGTTTCATGGCGTCATCATTTGCTCTCTACGCCGTTTTTCAACCAAGAAAGACGTGATTAAAAAGCTGCTCGTCGTCGTCGTCGTCGTCGTCGTCGTTTCTTAAACTTGTCTCACCTCTAAACGCTAATAAAACGGCTGAAATAAGTTGCCGGCGCTTGCCTCGGACGACTTACAAATTTACTGTGTTTTGAGCAGCCGCACGTGCTCTTTGCAGAGTCCCCGGCACTATCTTCTTGCGTAATGCGAGAAAAACGAGAACGGCGACAGCGGCGGTGTCGAAAAAGTTGGGGGCGATTACGGTATAACTCTTTTTTTTTTCTTGCGTTGTTTCTCTAATCTTTACCGTTGGCGAATCGATTTAATGCGACTTTCGAAGGTCTGTCTTGCAATATACGTACAGACACGCGAAATCTCGTCATTGTTCCTCGTGTAATATTAAAGCGAAAAAGATATACCTAACATATCGATTCTCATCAATCGTCTGTTAAAATAGCGAGACCTATATAAGCCTTTCTGGTCGCCTTAAGCTGACGCGATATAAGTATACGTATTGTTTGTACTACAATCTAGAACTATATAATATACAATGCCGGGTGGAATCGGGTTAACCAAGCTGGTCGATGCGACTGGTCCTTACTAAGGGTCCCAACCGTTAAAGGGTCTTCCGGCATTGTCCGTGCGACCCTTAATGAATCGCATCGTGTTCAAGCGGTCGCTCCTCTCACGCGCTAACGTTTATTCGCGATGCTCGCGGTTTCTACGACGAGAGAGGCGGGGTCACGAAAATTTCGTCCGTTTGGGGAAACACGAAATAACCTCGTGTGTCCCGAGACCGAAATTTCTCGACCGCTGTAATTCGCCGAGATGAACGCGAGCGAAAATCGTCGCCCCAAGCACGCGCGCGCGCGTGTCAGGAAACAAATCACGCGACCAGCTATATAATTTACTGTGACTTGCGAAAAAAAAATCGCTTTTGTATTTCGAGAAGGAAGAAGAAGAAGAAGAAGAGCGTCGCGCGAAACGCACAAGAAGATTTAATTATATATTGTATTGCAAGAGCGCGCGCGCTCCCGTTGTTCCGGTGTCTTAATTCAGTAGATATCTCTAGCCGAATACGAACTGACTCGGTTCCAGAGCACAGAAGTAAGGTATAGGATTACGAGGAATGCGCAGCGTACGCAAACTCCGTTTTCTTCCGCGCGCGCGCGCGAGATAGTCCTTATTTTCTTATACCGACGCGGAAACTTGCTCTCTTCCCCTTTTCTCTCTTTCTCTATCTCCTTCTTGTCCTCTCTTATACTGAAACAACTCCCGATGATATATATGTTCAAACATCAAGTCGTACGGAGATCCAATCGCGGACGGACTCGCGTTCGGACCGATTTCTCAGGAAATAGCGCGCGCTACAACCGCGCGTTACAGCCTGGCGTAAAGAGAAAGAGGCGAATGAGATCGCGTGATTTTACGTTTTACTTGATGCGCCTCTCTTTCGCCGTTGGCAAGAGTCCGCGAGGAGGAGGAAAATGTGTGCGTGTGTGTGTGTGTGTGTGTGTGCTTTCTCTCCCTGTTGGAGAGATCACACGCGGGGTAAATGGACGGACGTTAGGAATTCTCTCTTTTCGTCCGTAAACGCGCCCGAAAAGGAATCGCAAACAACACCTACCTACGTTCGAAATGTTCTTGTCTCGAAGCTGTTTTCTCTCTCGCCTTTCCTCGTCGCGAATTTACTCTCTTCCACCTAATTTCACTCGTTCATTTATACATAATTCCGTTTATATCATATTTGCCAGTCATACACGTCCGCGGTGGTGGAAATCGCGAAATATGAGAGCGCGTTTTTCGAGAAGATAACAATTTTCAACGTGAATTTATCTCTCACGATAAATAACGTGCGCGTTCGATCAAACGCGCGATTAGTTTCAAAATTACGATATAATAGCGCGGCATATAATAACGCGGTACAAAATCCCGCTTTCGACTGCTAAGAGTTCGCTTAAAAGCCTCTTTATCGTCGTCAGCTTCATATCGACCCTTCTTATCGGGAAGAATAATTTTTTTTTGAAAAAATGGTGACGCTCGCCGAAGCTCTTTTTACGTCGGAGTCTTCCATCGCGACGGAAATCGGCGCGCACGAGTGCTTAGCGAATGCTTCATTCATCGTGCGATTCACGTTGATAGCTCGGGAGAGTTATTCTTTCCTGCAAGGTTATTCCTGTGCAAATACGAAGGACTGACTGGCGGCTGGCTGGTTGGCGGAATAGATCGGGGCACGTGTCGGGGCCGAGCGCCGAACAATATCCTCTCTCTCGATCTCTCACGCTTCATTCTTCATTGGGTGGTCCGCCCGCGTTATAGCTATCGTTACGCTCTCATTCTATTATAGCCCCAGGAGACAATTATGGTCTAGTAATGGGTCACGCTCGCCACGGTTATTGTGACGTGCCAATTTCTTTCGGCGCTGTTTTTTTTTCTTTTCCGACGCGACGCGACGCGCACCAACGAACAAATCACGTCATCGCCATCGTTTTACTTAGATCTCGATTTAACAACGTAATTGACGTAAATTAATCTCTTTAGAGATACGAAAGTAGTGTTTCCTTGTAGCTACACATAATTCGAACGATAGATGAAAAACTCTGTTTTTATATATATATATATATATATATATATATATACTTTTAGTGCGAGAGAAATAAATAATTGAATAATTAACACAATGCCATTCGAAACAGATATTTTTTACTGTACCGAATATTTCTCTCTACATAAATACATATAAATTTCCATATGTGAAATATCTGACGGTAAAGTAAAATTAATGCGATATATAAATAATTTGTTAATTATGTACTTTAAATTCTCGAATGAACAGTTATTAGAAAAATTGCGTACGCGTGATTTAGATTTCGTTTGCTTCTCTTTGAGCGACATTTTCCGTACGCACGCGCTCTTTTGTTGCAACAAATATTATTTAAAAAGTGAAATTTTTTTATAATCCGCGGATATAACGTTTTAATTTTAATTTAATATTTTCATCGTATTTTTTCCGCGTGTATATATTATTTATATCTGTTATATCTCAAAAGTAATTTTAGTTTGGAAAACGGATTAATAACTTATAACGTTTGCGCATTCGTGCGTCGATTGTTAATGCCCGCACGTGCACGATAGTTTCATTTTGCCAAAGACTCGACCGGGGAGAGGCCGGAAGGACTTTGGAAAAGCCAGAGAGAAAGGACGCGTTCCGTTGTACCCTCGCTTCGTTGTCGTCGTCTCTTATACTCACGGAAGTCGGAATTTTCGAAGTAGCGAAGCTAATGCGTCCGTCCGACCAATGCGCGGTTTCATCCACTAGCTCGTCCGTGGTTTGCCCGCTGGCTGAAGATGTTTCAAACTATGATTTAGTTTTAGCGTGGTTTCGCAATACAAAAACAAAACTGCCGCAATGTCAATTATATTATTCATCAGCCAATGGTCACTCAACTCGAACATCGTATATATATATATATTTGCTTTACTAATAAATAATAATAACAGAAATATATGCGTTTTTATGAAATAATATAGAAGTTATATTACATTAGCATGATTTATTGATGCCAAATCGGAACAGCGTGTTAAATAATTTATTTTTAGCAAAATAATTTATTTTTGGCAAAATGCAAAATTTACGGAACCTTCGAACGGCCCATTAAATATTGGAAACGCTTTAATATGTAATCTTGAAAAATTCTGCAAAAACGTTTTCTTTATCGCGCGTGAAATTTTTATGCGCTTTGATAAAAAGTGGATATTTTATTTAGATTGCGCGAAGAGAGAGAGAGAGAGAGAGAGAGAGCCCGATGTGTTTCGAAAATCGCAAGACTCTCCTTTTCACATTGAAAGCGTGCGCAGGATCCGTAATTGTAGCTCGCGTGTCGTTCTTTTTTCCGCGCTCGCGCGCAAAAAGAGACGTCGAAATTTTCTCTCCGAGCATAGCGAAGGCTCGCTTAAATGCGTCTCCTTCTCTCTGATGTACCGACGCGGAATCGTAACATTTCATTTCCTGACCGAGTTCAGGCTTCTGACTTCTTACGATCTTTCTCTATCCTTGTCTTCTTCAATTTATATCGCTCGGCCAAGAAACAAGCACTTCGTGCAAGCCGTGCCACTCACGGACAATTTGAATATTTCCATTGGTACTCATCCGTTGAGAAGATCAATGAAATCTGGCAGTAATTGGAGAGTCCCTTTGCGGCGGCGTTCCTCTCTTTTTCCGTATCAAATAGAGAGCACGATAAAAATCTTTTGTATATGAAAATCGGGTCTGCCGCTACTTTATTAAATATATACATATATATATATATATATATATATACATATATACACACATATATATATGTAGCGTCCATCTCTGTGCATAGACGTCGATTTATTCGACAGTATTTTGCGAGAGCTGAAAAAGCGAAGAAAGCTGCAGGTATGCTCTTTCTCGATTTTTAATTTAGACGAATGCTTCTTGCTGCTAATGCACAAACTGATATTCTCTTTGTTACATTTCAGTTCTATCTATATATTAACAATTTTATTTGCGATATCTATACACACAGTGCATCGCAGTAGTTCCGTGAGTTATTTTTATTGGGAGAAGAAACCAAAATAAATCTTTATCTTCTTTGCCTTTCCCCTCCGAATAACTTTGTGCGTTGAATTTCACAATAAAATTTCGTTATCTCGTACCGATGAAATTATCAGACAAAATTTAAAGAATTAATTTAATACTTATTCGTATCTTTTGTTATCGCATTATTTTGTTCCACTTGTATACGTATAGAAAAGTTTCTATTTGGTAATAAAAGATATCGAAGCTTATATATCGCAGATTCGAACAAAATACTATCCTACGGAACGGTTTAACCGAGATAAAATATGATATTATTCAGAAAAAGCAATATATTGATTGAAATCGTGGATTTTATTATTTATATATATATATATATATCTGCACAATTTTTGGTAAATTTTTATATCAGAGCACAAGAACGTTGAAGATATATAATAACGAGAAACACGTCTGTGTGTATTTCGACGTGAATGTCTGATTTTGCGTGTTGTTAATCTTTTTAGAGATAATATTGCTTCAATCGCGATAACCGGCGCGTTTATTACGGAAACACGGACGAAAGGCAGTTACGATATCTCTTCCTGTGTACACGACTGCAGTGTTCGCGCCATTTCCGGAACGGCGAAACGACACTAGGCAGTCTAGTGCCGCGTTAACGGGATTGAGTTTTAATTCGGAGTCAAGACAGTAAACTACGTTCTCGTTCATAAATACGAGTGGTACGGGCAAGTGGCCACTTCGTCCTTTCTCTCTCTCTCTCTCTCTCTTTCACACACGCACACATTCACACACACACGCTGGCTTTAACGCGCACAAAACGCGACGAGTGCCATTTCGCGTAATGAGACTCGGACAAAATAGAAATATCAATTTGCTCTGGCTTGTTAAGTATGGTTCACATGAAATTTAGTACAATTACGTTATGGCTCATACATATTACGGCATAACAGTACTTTACGTACGCACTGCATCTGCCGCGAGATAACGTTTTTTTCCACATCTGTGGAGAACATCACTTATTGCTGCCAAAACTGCGATATATCTGCGAAAATATTTTTGTTTGTGCCGGTGCGGTTTATTTTAATGTCTATTTAATTAAACGAAATTACTCGGAATTGTTCTAGTTATGCATTGTGTCAGCTTCTATCTCAAAATCAGTATTTAAACACATCAGATTTTGCGATAGCTGCAATGCAAAGCTCCCACACTACGGGACGACGGTATTATCGGTTCGCCAAATAGATGCGTACGCGGTTATAGTCAACTAAGAATCCCGCGTCGCGATGCCCCGCCACGTTGCAACGTTGATACCTAATCCTTATGTGAATGATATCTTAGTCTGCGTTCTAGCAGCTGCGAGTTAATTACACAGCGAATACGAGAACACGTGACACGACGCTACGGGAGGAGAGAGACAGAAAGATCGACTGTAATTTTTATAAATCGTAATTTTCGATAAAAGCGCACTACTCTCTTTAGTTTTTTCTCGCGGCGGCGGCGGCGATGCCGGCGTCGTCTCTCTTTCATTCGGCGTGCCGAAGAGGTCTTCTTGTTTTTCTCTCGAAAGCCCGGCCTCCTTTTTCCGCCCTTTCAGATTGCACGTAGCTTTAATTTCTCTCTCCTCTCTCGAAAGGTCCTTCGCTACTTTTCTCGATATCCCGGGTCGAGTAGAGGCGAATCGAACTGGCGGCGGCGGCGGCTGCGGCGGCGATGGCGGTTTCGTTTCCGTTTCGACGAGGAAATAATAAAGGTCGATTCTCGCCAGTGGAAATTAATGTCGCGCGTCTCGGGAATTTATTGTTATTAACTCGCAGCCATCTATTCACGTGTGAGAGAAAAGATTTATAATGTATACACGTAGTGCGGATTTTTTTGATTTATTTAGCAATAATCGGAAACATTCGACAATTTTTTTTTTTTAGTTGCACATAATATTCGGATATTGTGTTGAAAAAATTTTATTTAACATACCTCGCGGCGTTCTCTCTTTATTCCCTTGTTGGAATTATTATCTATTCTATTATTTATTTTTTTTTTTATTTTTTTTTTTTTTGATTAAAATATTTTAATTTACATAATATTTTCCTCAATATAAAAGTATTGGAGGTGAAAATTAAAACCACAATCAAATAAAAAATGTAATATAAATTAGTATTATCAAGTTTTATTATATGTGTGTATTGTTTTGTTCACCGTCGCACAAGTAATAGAATATTATTTAATATTTTGTAGATTATATATTTGAACTACATATATTTCTAACATTACGTATCTTTAACATCGGCGGGGGAAAAAGATGAACGCGTATAACGGAAAATATCGAGATCGATGTTGTGAGAGAGAGAAACGTAAACCTTCTCGGTACGTCTACAAATACGAAGTTAAGTAATCTGTGACGTGATATTTCAGCGGGTATTAGCGATATGCGAAGAAAGCGCGGATAAAAGCGGCGGCTAACGAAAAGGAAAACGAAGAGAAACAGCTCTCAAGGCAAAAAGCATTTCTCCGTAAAATTCCACCGTCTTAAAACGGATATAGAGACGGAGAAGTGCCTTTGAAAATATGCAATTAGTTAATCCGCTCTCTTCGTTCTCTCGTCGCGCGATCGGTATCCAATTAAGTGACTTACGAACGGCGATTTTATTATTTACGATTAGGAATCAATCGGAGTATCCGGATTGTCGATGTCGTTTGACTTTATCCGTTCTTTTTTGTCACTGTAGTGTTTTGTCATAGAAAGAGAGAGAGAGAGAGAGAAAAAGAAGAAAAGATCGTTTGATTTCGTGTTAATTCATTTGATTCAATTTCAAATTTTTTTATCAGAAGATGTATTGTGTTTCGTGACATACATACTTAAAAAGATTCCGCACAATTTACATCATATGCACTCATCTTATAAATACACAACCTTTTAATTGCGGTCGAATACATTTTGTCGTTAACATTTCGCGATCGTTAACACGAATGATTTCTGAGAAATAACCAGACTCGAATTTTACTTCCTTTTTTTTTTTTTTTTTTACGAACCCAAAGTTCTACCCTTGCTAATGGATGAAACGTCCCTACGTTCTGTGTTATTGCGCCACCACCGTCGCGCTGTTACGTCTTCTGTCGGATGAGGCAGGCTCTCCTCCTTTTCCCCGATACACCTCCCCATTAGATTTTCTCTCCCGGATGGCGAACAAAATAATGAGTTAAAGTGAGTACAGTAAGGGAAGAGAGGTATGCCTCTCATTTCCATTTCCTCGGCTGCGCGCGTTCGTTCGGGATACCCGGGAATTATTTTCGCCGTCTCATTTCCGGTGGCAGGCCAATTATTATCGCGCCAGTCGAATTTTCCGCGCTCCTCCGGAGATATTGCGAGATTTCTTCGCGCTCTCGCGGTAACTACTCCGTAACTTTCTGCATTATAGTCGTGTTAACGAAACAATTGTCGCGTCAGCGTTATGAATCGTTCAGTCTTCTCGTTCACAAACGGACGACTCGGTGGAACATCTATTTTTGACTCGATTAAAAGCTGTCTCGGTCATCGAAAATTACACGAATTCCCGTTATTATGAAACAAGCCAGAATTGGACTGTCGCGTCACGAGCTTTTATTACGATTCGTCGATCGTGTCTCGCTGCTTTTGCATATCTTATGGGAATTACCTAACAGATCCAGACGGCGAGTCAGATGTTTTTATGAGAAATAATCTAACGCGTCCTTTGATATTTGTATGGTAATTTTAACTTCTTTTGTAGAAAGAAAAACATATTCCGAAACAGAGTGAAAGATAAAATTACTATACATATATACGTATACTATTGTATTATGTACTTTAATACATAATAATAAGCATGTTTTATGTGTAACATTTTATAGTACAGACATAATGAGACATCGATTATTCTGCTTTAGAAGAATGTCAGGGTATTATGTGGACTAATTATATAACACGCCATATATACATGTATGTATATATTTTATAATCACAGCTTTTTAATGAAGGTATACCGATCGAACGCATCTAGATAGAAAAGTTGAACTATGTAATAATTGCTGCAAGTGCACGTGAGCTTAATTATATTTATCAAGAGACGCAATTAATCTCTCTCGGAGCCTCTTACGGCGCAAAAATGTCTGTGCTGCACCACTTTCCGAACGGAACGCGCTTATTAGATATAGATTAGTTCTTGCCGGATCTCGCGAGCATGCGATTGCAACAACGGGAATCAGAAACACCACTTAATTCGCAATCGACAAGCTCCGATGGGGCTGATTAAAGTAACATTTCCTTCAACAACCTCCTCGTACACGTTTCAACTTCTGTGAAAAGATTCGAGAGCGGTAAAAAACACGTACACGTAGTTTCCGAGTTTCCGAACAATTCTTGTTCGGCGTTTAGTCGCATTTACGATTAAACAGTGTAGGTGTTCAATCAAAGAAATAAATCCAAGAGTATGTTATAACAAAAACAATTTTTATTACGTTTCGAGTATTTTATTTTATATCTTTTTCTCTCTTCGTGGCCATGTAATACGTTGGATTTAATAAGGAAATACAAACGTTTGTTGGATCGACCGCGAATATGTGCGATATCTCGCGCCGTTACATGATTATTTTCTCGAGGCCGATAGACTCGACGACGATCGGCTTTATGCTCCTCGAGAGGTATTTTTCTCAAACGGGCGCTGCGCGCGCGCGCGCGGTTGAGACGTCGAAGTTACCCCGAAATAAAGCCCACGGTCGCACAGTAGCAGCCGTTCGTGGCTCGGGCCACGACGTAAAGGAAGTTGCTCAACGACCGTTGCCTTTACTGTTTATACGATCCCCAATCCAATCTCCAGTCTGAAGATCTTTGAGAGAACGAGTCAACTTTCGGAGGAGTGTCACGACTCCCGAGCTCTCTCTCCTTCGATACTCGAGAACGAAATTACGATAACGAGGGATTTCGTAGCACGTTACACGATCCTACGCTGTCCTCTCTTTCTCTCTCTTTCTCTCTCTCTTTCTGCCTTTCTCTGCTCGTCTCTGTCTCTTTCACACCCCTATGTTCGTTCTTCGTCTTTTCGCCGTTAGATTCTTAAATTTCTGGAAGTACGCTAACTTCCCAGAAGTTTTCGGGAAATCTGGAAAAGAGGTGGAGAGAGAGAGAGAGAGAGAGAGAGAGAGGGAGGAAGACGGGATGAGAGAGAAAAGCACAGAGATAGAGAAGGGAGGAGAGAAAGAGAGAGAGAGAGAGAGAAGATAGTACGAAAAGGAGAGACGTAGAATTGGCGGATAGTAATTGTAAGGATCTAGTCTAGCGTTTTGCAGTTCCGACAAAGTTCGTCGTTGACGAAATTGGAGAAATATACAGCAACTGTGCAACAACATCAGCAGCAATACTAGTAAGGAGCGGAGAACGCAGTAACCGTTGAGATCGGTACGGTTATTGTTTCCAGCCGAGTTTCCGCATGGCGCTCTCTTTCTCTCGCTCACTCACTTTCTTCCTTTCTCTCTTTTCTCTTTGCTCTTTTCTTTCTCAGTCGTGACGAAATTGGCGGAACACACGTGTGTGCGGGGGGAACACAGGGGCCGGTGGTGCACGGCGCACCACTTGTTGCAAAAATGATAATGAAGTAATAACGGAAGAAATCGCTTACGCGATCGTTGCGGATTTTCCGCTCTTCCGCTTTTACAGCGATACTCGTTACGCGGTAAACGCGTCGCGCCGTGGCTAAATCGCAAGGCGGAAATTGTGGAAGTGGTCGAATTTATGAAATCGACCGACCTCGCGGTTTCAAAGAACCGGCAATAGGTAGAGATAATGACGAATATCGAACGACCGG
This sequence comes from Pseudomyrmex flavicornis, assembly GCA_014825475.1. Classification (NCBI taxonomy): domain Eukaryota; kingdom Metazoa; phylum Arthropoda; class Insecta; order Hymenoptera; family Formicidae; genus Pseudomyrmex; species Pseudomyrmex flavicornis. The sequence goes on along the minus strand of QVNW01001290.1, from coordinate 48,953 downwards.
ACTTCCTTGTTTTTCTCGATTTGTTTTTCCCGGAAATAAGTGTCTGCGTTTTTTGTAAAACAATGGGAAAGCTTTTCTGATAAATTTATAACAGAAATATATTATTTGTATTTCTCTAACATTTTTTTTTAAACAAACATGTCAATAGGTGAACAAGTTAGACAAACTTTTATTTTATATTTGAGTGTTTTATTGTTCTATTGCTTATCAGTCGAAGAAAGACTTCGATTCATAAGACGTTTCTGCGTGATCGTCTGCGATTTTCTCAATTTCGCCGGGAAATCTTATATCCAGTTACGTTGTTATTTTTTGCGGACTGTCGTTGTCGACATGCGTTTTTCTTTGTGGCAAGAGAAAAAATGTTTGAAAAACCCACGCGAAAAAAAATTATTCGCGTTGATTGCCAGTCGCGTATTTTAATCTGTATTTTAATTTTCTAAATCTCAGCATACGTTGTATATGCGACGTTACACGAGAGCGCGAAGTTTCTCTCTTGGACCCCGCGAGGCTAACGCAACTTGGACAGCAACCAAGATTTGTGCGTCCTGGGAGAGATCATTATTATCGATCTTCGATGTCGAGATTGGTTTACGAAGTTCCGTTCGAGAGATTTGCTGTTAAAACCGGGGAGGACGGGGGTGCTTTGACACGCGCGCGCCTCTCGTCGTCGCTTCGAGCGTCCACAATAATGCCTTCGATGCGCCGCCGGTTGAGCTAAATCCACGTCAATCAATCGGGAAATTAATGCAAATTTTTTGAGTATCTTGGGTATCGATATAATGGCGTTTTATAAAGACGGAGAAAAATCAGTTAAATCGACAAAATCAATTGTGACGTTGACTCGCGATGAATTTAGAAACTAGGTTTCCGACACAGACACAGTGCGATTCACATTCGGAGATCGAAACGTCTCAATTAGAGAAAGATCGTTGTTTTTTTTTCGTGAAGATGGACATAAATTTTTTTTGATAGTTTTTTGGAAAATAGACGACCAAGAGAGAAAATATCAGAAGCGAGACAAAGCGGGTATATAGATAGCTCGCCTCGAATTTATCAAAAAAAAAAGAGTCAGTCGTAAAGCTGTCAATTTTTACGTCTGACTTTTTTGCGAGAATAAAGATAAACTACAATTGAGAAAAAATTCGGAATTCTTATCGAGATGATAAATACTTGCGGAAAGCTTTTCAAAATTTTTTGCAAACTACTATGAGCGTTATATATTTTTCAGGAAAATATATGTGTATGTATTTTACAGCTCCGCGTTAATCTCCCATAAGCAAATGCGTGACAGACTGACATCGTGGGCGCGGCGAGAAATTATGAAATAATGTCAGTGAATTCCCAGTTTTGCGTGAGTGACGGGAAAGTTTTAATACCTTAAAAAACGTAATTGCGTGAAAGCGTTCGCGCGAATGTTTCCGACGCGTGAAATTGCGTGAAAAATAGGATTCCTCCGACCGCGGGATAAAAGGGAAATGTTTCGTGAGTATTTGAATATAAATCATGCTTTCTTTCTCGCTCTCTGCCAGTCTCGAGAAAAGTCAATAGGCACGTCGTCGCGCGAGTTTTCCGAGTTGTGTGAGAGGCGTTTATATTATACCTACCTGCCGATCTCCCCGTCCATCCCCTTCCACTGTACAGTCGGGCTGTATCCGCCGTGTATCTCTTCGATCATGAAACTGTCTGATAAGCTTCTTTAGCATATAATATCCTAGATGTTCTCCCGTCGAAGATAGGACATCTTGAGAAGACAATTTTGATAGCGCCCCGAGCGATGATTTGATAATAATCTGAGCTATGCCATCGACCATTACTCCATTACATCACGTAGCGTTACATTAGCTGGTACTTGGGGAAAGTTAGATTGTTAAGCGCGTTCGGGAGAAATTGAATTACGCTCGAGGGGCAGAGAGGTGGGAATGGGGGAGGAGGAGGTGAGTTTGCGCCGAGGAGAAAAATGTAAATACGCGGATAAAGATCTTAATCCGTTGATATCACAAGTGTCGCGGACGCATACGCTAAAAATGATAAACGTCACGGGGTAGGAATGAACGGGGTAGGAATAAATATCACGCAATTTCGTAGTTATGTTTGACTTTAATTCCTGCGTTATACGCGCGAGGCCGTTCCACGACGTTTATAATCCGTATTTATTATTTTCATTTATTCGTGCTAATAGCACATTTTTCACGGAGCGTCATAAAGTAGCGTTTTTCATAAAATACTTCGTTGTCGATGTGCAGCTGATATTTCATTACGAATTAACGAGAACCTCCGATATCAGCAGTCAAGTAAATTGATTATCTACGTATGAGGTTAATTTCATTTAATAAATGAATAATGCGGTCGTGTAGAAAATGTTTACAACATACGTATACATTATCGATGCTCGTAAGATATGTTTTCCGTCATAACAATTATTTATGATTTTACAGATATATTCTATAGATATATTCTACATTATATTATATTACGAGGACTATATATTATATTAGAGCACTCTCCGCGTGCTGTGTGTTTTACTGTGCGTAATACTAATTCTAATAACGTTATCGATTCCGTTTATGACGCGACAATAGAGGAGCGATTAAATTCATGGTATTGTAGGCACTACCGAATGCCGATACTCGACGGCGGAGAATATATACGGGGCGGGGGCCTCATGTTTGAGAACTGGTGTATCGGGCGACACGCAGCGTTATCTAAAATGTATTATACACCGTTTATCGATCAAATCGGATACGGTGCGGGAACGACGAATTCCTTCTCCCCTTTATCTCGCACTCGTAATCGTACGTGTTCCTTAAAAGATCCCTCGATGGCGGTTGTCGCGTACCCTCATCGCTATCACACACAGGGAACAACGACAGTTCGGGAAGATTTCGCGAAGATACAGGAAGTAACGGGTGTGCGAGCTTAATTTTACGAGGAGCGCCGGAGAAACGTCGGAAATCTCGGCCGTGCGGTCGATCGATATCTGAAAGAGAGAGTCACCTCTCGGGGTCTCGTTTCACCTGACGCGAGAAAGAAACAAAAAAACAACCAAAAAGGAAAGAGAAACGAAGTACTTCTGGACGGGGAGGTTTGCAAGATCGGCGAACGCGAATTCCGTATTGCGGATATCGCCGTCGGAAAATTGTCCGTAACGTTGAAAGTAACGCGTTGTAAGCCGCGGTTTTAAGCGCTTATCGCGATTAACACTTAGTCCGGAACAATTTAAATTGTTCTCTTTCTCTCTTCATTTCTCTCTCTCTCTCTCTCTCTGTCTCTCTCGTGTGGAATGAGGTTTTTATAGGGTGTGAGCAAGCAATTTCGAGGTGGAAACGCGAGAAAATTTCGACAATTACTCGCAATTGAACCGTGTACGATGTATGTACACGTAACATCAAAAAGTACAATTATTAAATGAGATAACAGCGCTGCTAATATAACAGACACAAGACGGAAATGTACCGTGTATATCGAAGAAAATATTATTCAGACTCTGCAATAAAAAGTAAAAAGGCTGAGAAACGTACTCCGGGGGAAAAAATGCTAAGAACAAAAGTTCTCTTGTAACATACGTATACGCTGATTCGTTCCGAAGCTCTTCGTACCTACGTCATTGGGTCTTCGCTCCGAACTAATAATTCGTGCTCGTTAAATCGCTCCATCTCTTACACGCCATGTTATGTAGCAGTAGACAGCGGTAGAGTGGCGGTTTTAAGTATTCACCGGCGAAGGCGAATGAACGAACGAAAGAGCGAGAGAGAAAGATGATGAGAGTGAGAGGTGCTTGCGACTAACGACCCTCGTCGAGTAATTGGGGTACCAGTTGCACACACGTCTGGATGAATTTCATCCCTCGAAGGCGGATGCGGTGGCGGTGGCGGCGTGGGTTTAAAATCGAGAGAGCAGAACGCGGCAACATGAAATCGCGACTCCGTTATAAACGTAGCGTGTTGTACGTGTACACATGATGATGGCACGCGTCACACACCTGGTCGCGAGAAAACAACTTGCGTGCGTGTAGGTAGAGGCGCGATGACGACGACATGTCGTCACTTAAATATTAACGATCCGTCGTCTTTTTTTTTTTTTTTTTTTTTTTGCGGGGTCTCTCCCTCTCCGGGCACTCTCTCGAGCAAACGCTTATCTCCTTTCCTCGGTTCTTTACGACATCCGAGGAAGGATTCGTTCCCTCGGGTATATCTACCCGCCGGAAAGGGCTGGAAGGACCGTTCTCTCGCTCTCTCGATACCCCATTCGAAGGAGGAGTTAACTAGGCTAATGCGCGATTGTTTATCGCTCGCTTGAGGTAACTTCAGAACTGCCGCAGAAACCAACCGCAATTTTTGTCTAGTTTCTATCTCTTTCTCGTTCTCTCTTTCTTTCTCTCTGTGAAATAAAGCTCGCTTGCCGGATGTTTTTCGTCGTCGTTTTTCGGTTTTTCGCGCGAGCGCTGCACGGTGTGGGTTGCATTACGTACGCCCGATTATTGAATAATTTCAGCGTGCAATAGTAGTTTACCGAGGTAAATCTCGCTCGAGACGCCCGCACGATGCGCGCTTTCTCTCTTTCTTTCTCTCTTTCTCTCTCTCTCTTTCTCTCATTTTGAGACTGAAAATTGTGATGGTCGAGTGAGAAAATCCACACGATAGTGCACCTGGCGCGAACGTCGAGTTAGCGGTCGTCGAAAATAATGGAAAGGTGGGAAAAGTGAAGGACGCGTGGGGGATTGCGCAGAAGTCTCGTGTCGTGAAGGCGGGACTCTCTCGTGAAATAATCTCCCCGAGACCAGAAGGCCATCGTGAAATCCACGAACGAGCACATCGCAACGCGGACGGTTATTTTATCGGTACACCAGGTATAAGCGCCCGCGCGGGACGCATGCGCTTATTTATTAGCGCGACCGAAAATCGATATCCGCCCGTCTCGCTCGCACCAGCGTCTAATATTTCCTTCGGCTTCGCTTACCCGCGCGAAAACCGTGTAATTCCGCAGATCGCGAGCGGCAAAGACTCTGCGTCGTTTCTTTTTGTGACGTTTACGGCCGCCGAGGTGCATTGGCACGAATAGCGATGGGTAGAGGAGCCTGTGAAGAAGGGTGAGAAAAAGGGGAGGTTTGACGAAAGGAACAAAGAGAAAGAGAGATCGAGAGAAAGAGAAGGAGAGGGAGAGAGAACGAGGAGAGGGAACGAATGAAGGGACGGACGGACGGACGGACGGACAGACGAGCGAGCGGGCGGGCGGCTTCGTTATTCAAGGAATACCGGATCTCTTAATCCGAGCAAAGAGTCTTAAATATTCATGTTTCATCTCCTCGCAAGCACAATTTCAGCGGCAGATTTACAGCCGTAACAATGAGTTACAAGGCGTGTAAGTAAATTAGCGCGGCGCGCCAGCCACTTGTCTTTCGCCGATAATAATAGAATCTCTCAAAGAAAGGGGAAAATGTAATTGTATGATCGTCCGATTTCTTTTCGATTATATAACCGGCGAACGCGACGACAGATAATGGAGATTATTATAGCCGCGCTCGCGCGCGCGAAACTGTGACGCTCCTTTCAAAATGTACGTAGCTAGTTTTCGGACTTATGAATAAATGAGAGTAAAAGCCGGATCGAAGAGGATACAGAGACGGAGAGGATAATATCCTTTTACGTATTCGTAGTGCAACGTGTATACAGCCGTTTCGAAACACATTTTGTCCCGCTCGAGATAATATATATTTAGATTCGAAATTACGTTACGAAATTACGGGGAAAATGTTTTGGAAAATTCAGGAGCGCGCGTAACTGTATACGATCTCGTCAAGCGATATCTCTAAAACACGAGCGCGGAATAATCTAACCGAATTATTTCGAGGAAGTGAAAAATTATGTACGTACGAAGAATCACGTGTAATAATTTTCTTCTTTAACGCAATTGAACGATAAATCAGACGTAAAATGATGCAAGCGTGCGCTGATTTAACCAGATATTTCCGAGATCACCGGGTGACTTCAAACCGGGCGGGTTCATATTTCTTGTCGCGTGGCTGAATTTCTTCACGGTAGACCGCTTAAATAATTTCGTTACGCCGCGAGCGTTGCAACAATTCCAAGCTTGACAACGATAACCGAAGTAATTTTACTTCGTCCCTTGTCTCTCTCTCTCTCTCTCTCTTTCTCTATATCTATTTATCTATCTCTCACTTGCTCATTCTGAAGCTCTACGACAACTAGTCGGCGGCGTGTCCCGAAACCGAAATTCCACTCGGCGTACTTGGAAACAACTTGGCATTGAGCGACAGACACGCGTCTCGCCTCCGCATCACCGCCCACATCGATCAACCATTCGCGATGCAGACAGTAGGTACAACAACTCGCCCGCGGAAATATATCGCTCGTTTCGGCGTCGGAATCAGAACACCGCCGAAAAGCCGATGTGTGTCAGTGATCCTATAAGCGGACTTAGCGAGGTCGAGTGCGGTAATCGAGAGAGCGGCGAAGCAGGAAAGCAGGGTGGGAGCGAAACAACACGGTTGGATAAAGTACTTTATCGAGAGATACGACGACGACGACGACGACGACGACGACGACGACGACGACGACGACGACGACAACGACGTCGACGCGCGTCATATATATAATAGATATATCAATTTCTGTGGAAGTTGCTAAAGAGAGAATCCCGCGCATATAAACATAACTTCGCGAGCGAATCTAGGACATTCTGGAGCGCGCGCTGAATGAAATAATTTGATAATATATTCCTCAGTATACTCGGAATACACACACAAATTGTTTTTATTCGCTATTGAATAAAAAAAAGAATCAAGATAGCCTGCGGCTAATTCCGACGCGCAGGAAATTGCGAATTAACCTTCTTCGGAGAATTCTGATCCCGCGCTGAGCGGCGAGCGCTGCCGGTTGTACATCTTTTAGGGCTCCGACAATCTCGAAATTCCGCCGAGCATGCAGATATCCGCCGCCGGTCGTATTTCGGGGGCCGGGCAATCGTGCATTTTCCCGGGGAAACGATTCCGAAGCGAGGCATTTCGCCCTTCATAGGGTGGAGAGATACTTACGCGTCGGTTCGGCCCGATATCAGAAATCGGAACGCACTTGTCGGAACAATTTCCGTCGACGGCCATAATATCGTCGGTCGTGTGGGAAGAATGAGAAAGAGTAACAGGCCGGCGGAGAAAGAGGGTGAGAAAGGACCCGTCCGGTTTTCTCTTCATAAAGCGAGAATCGCCCTCCTCGAAGTTTGACGATTTCTACGTGGGACATAAGGGAAATCGCGGTGCTCCGCTCAGGATTCAGACTTTTTTATTCACCCTCGTGCCGCTCCCTCTACGATCACATCTTTCCTTTAACATCTCTCTCTCCTCTCACCGGCTTTTTTCTACTTCCACCGGAGAATTCTAGCGAATATATCTGCACCCTCTCTCACGCCGCGATTTATCGAGATTTAATTTCAATCGCGCACTACCGACGAATTCCGCAGACACACCTCCTCGATCCTTCGGAGTCTCCTCTCACCTCCGACAATTCTGTCTGCCTCGACTCGCGCGGCCGGCGCGGTGGCATAGCGCCCGGCGCACTGCTCAAACCCAATATTTGCTCCGTTCTTCGCCCGACACAGCTCTACGCGCGCGAGAGGTCTCTTGTTATTTTCCGTCATCTCGCCTCTCTGTCGTGTTACCGTCGACGTTTAAGCTGTATCTTAACAGGCGTCGTGTAATTTAAATTATCGATTTCAGAAACGCCCCCGTCGCGGGAATCCGCAACGACTTTATATTCAAACAAGGTAACTCCCCGCGCTCGTCCCTCGAGTTAACCCAGTTTTAAGTATATATCTCAGTACGAATCTCGACTCGTTTTCGCATTAAATCCGCATGTAAAAGTAACGAATACTTTCGATAACAAAATGGCTTTACGTCGGTTGAATAGTTATAAGTCAATTATGCATTCTTTGTGTGGACGAATTTTCGAGCGCTAGAAAGCAACGTATCGTGTATATATACCTAAAGCGTAGTTGTTTCAAACCCGGGGCTTACGAAACTGTCTCTCCTTTATGTTCACGGACTTATGGTCCGCCGCTACTGCGCGCTCATAAATAAATCGCGATTATTACCCGGTGTATTCCGGTGCGGCCGCTCGGACACGAGCAAATTAGGGCGTGATTAAGCGAATAATTAATAACAAATCTGAGACTCGGTACGCCAGTACCAACGGAGTTGGTACAGACGACGACGACGACGTCATCGCATGTTCACGGACTAAGAAGTATTATAATATCGCATGCGGCCGATTTGGTCGTCCATTGAAAAAGGTAACGACCTGTAATCGCTTTGCTCTTTCGAGCGTGGCGTGCGACGTTACATACTTATGTAACGACTCTCCGTCGCGCACACTCCGAATGCATTATTAATTATTTCCGTGCACCACCGCGTGTGTATGTGTATCCATCTTTGCGCGAGCGTATGTGCATTTATTCCCGGGCGCTGCGAGCACGTAAATATATATATATATGTATGTATATATATCGGGACATAATAAATCTCCCCGAAATCGAGGATATTCGGACTCCGGGATCGGAGCGCGTCACAGCACGATGACAGCTAGAGAGCGATTTTTTATACCGTCGCCGCGTTAAAATCGACGTTTTGCTCTGTGCCGGGGATGTGTGCGTGGAAATTCGAACCTTTTCTCATCCCCGCTCGCGGTTCTCGCGCAGTCAAAATACGTTACTTTCGCGTGAAAATTCAATATCGCCAAAAAAAAAAAAAAAAAAACGTCGGCGCCTAAAGCGACGATAATTCTTGTTCGATCTTCACAAGAAGAAACGTTTCCTTCGATCAAACGCGAGAAGAGAATCGTCAGTTATTATGAGCGCGGCAACTCGGAGACACCTTGTATATCTCGCACATATCGCGAGCGTTTTCCTCTGCTCTTCTCTCGGGAGAGCTGTTTCGTAAATTCGATCTCTCTCGGTCCGGGAGAGATACATCGCCATATATATATATATGGCATGTGTATATATATATATATATATATACACACATAAATATATATATATGCGCATACGAGTTTTTTTCCGGATAACGCTGTATTTTTCTTAGATCCAGAACCCGCTTTGCGACGGATAACGTCGCGACGCACGTTCCGATCCACCCTACTCCCTTACTCGATAACACGGCATAAACGCATTACCCGTAGCTGGATTACCCGTCGCGATAAAGCAATTACGTTAACGGCACTTTACGTCGTTTAAAATTCACGGTCTAATCGTCCCCCTTGTTTTCGGAACGGAAGAGAGAGCGCGAGGATTGCGGGCGACGCCGATCACGTATTCACCCTTTAACCGCTTCGGTATCAGCTGCGCTCTCGAAAAACCCTCCCGCCGCGCGCTCACACGAAATTCTTGCAACTTGAAAAGAGAATGGAAAAAACTGCTGAGATCATCGATCGCGTATACATAAGTGAATAATATGATTTTTTTCGCACAAATTTTCTAATTCTGTAGGAAACGGAGACGAAATTAAATGTATAAAATTTCAAAACAGTTGGAATGTGTGTATGTGTGTGCGTAATTGAAAAATTTTTGAGAATCAATTACGCGAGAATAGATCTATCATTTCTTGGCTTAATGAGCCAACACGCGGAAATTACACTAATTAAAAACTCATAAACTCCGCCGGGTGGTGATGAATAGCCGCGCGATGCCGGCTGATAATTGTACGGGCTTATCTCGGCGAAAAGAATATTTTTAATATTCGCATTATCTTTCGCTTTTATCGCGGAGATCACCGGCGTCGTCATAACGCCTTTCCCGGCTTCGTCGTCGCCGCCGTTGAAGGCTTGAAGGGGTTAAGGAAAAACGCTCAGACACGCGCGCGCAGCTTACGCCAAGTTTTGACGTTGTTGCACGCCCCGATTGAAATATGCGCCAAGTGCACCGTGGAGCTTTTTAATCCAACGGTCGGGAAAGTATCGGATACGTCGTTACCGAGTAAGATGTATAGTCCTCTTCTCCTCGTCGTTTTCGGCCGAAGCTATCGATCACGCTGCGGTGGCGTATCGTGTTTTACGAGGGTAAAAATATTTAAGATAGCGGTCGAGTCTCGCGCCAAGCCGAGAGAATCTTTTCGCTCCCCGTTCTTCTTCAATCTATTTACTCTTGTATCCATTCTGTGACATACATGCGACACTTAATAACGTTGCGATATAATATTAAAACGTCCTCGTGAGTCTGTCATGGGTCACCGTGACCTCTCGTTTTCGTTGACCCTTCTCTTCACTTCGAATCGGCTGATTACCGCGATCATGGCGTTGCGATATATCGAATTTGTAAATGGACGCAAATCGCTAAATTATGAATTGTGTACTCACAGTCGTAGTTTCCCGTTTCGATATTTTCGCGGAATATTATTCAGATTGAATTGAAACATCGTGTTGAAAAATTAATCGAAATTATTTTCTACAAATTGATTCAATTTATTTTCTCGTTTACTCTTCATCGATGTAATTCCGCAAATAATATTACTTTGGTTATTCTCTCGAAAAAGATAAATGCACACACAGTAATCTATAGTATAGATTACTTTGGAAATGTGTTGTAATAAAATGAGCGCTATTATATACACGGTAATAATATTCCAAGAATATTTCTACGTTATTGTTGTTATTATTATTTCTTTCATCGCGATGTACAATAATGTACATGTTACACGAAAACTGTTTCAGATTCTTATCAAGCGCGGCGGGGAGAGGTGCGCTTTTTTTTCTCCTCTTTCCTTTCTCGCAACTTTCCAATCTCAAGCTTTGATAAAACACAGAAGAATAACTAGCACCGGGACTTGTGCAAGAAGTTACTTGCATTACAAGTTTTTGTTACTCGCAGAAATTCGAACAATACCGGACGCGAGTGTCGGTCGAGTGTGTATAGTCGCACGCAAGTTCAAGTTAAATATTGTCGCAACGGGCAACTTTACGCGCACAGCCAGAAAGAGAGAGAGAGAGAAGTTATACGTTTTGATATACGTTTCAATTAATTAAAGCGAATCGATATCCGTTGAAGCGAATTATCGCCGATAAAGTGGTTTCACACAGAGAACAAAAAGTGCAGTCCGGTTCAAAATAGATGCCGTTTAAGCGTAGCTTTATTACCGAAAACGTCTGAATATTAGACATACTCGCTTTTATGGACTTGTTAAATTTAATATCTTTGTACACAATGTATTTTATTTATAAAGCACAGGTTCTCATTGGTTCTTGGAAATAGTGCCGTAATTAAAAGACCATTTTCTCTTTCTGTGTGTGTGTGTGTGTGTGTATGTTTGCACGTCAAATAAGATCTATAATTTTGCCGATATATGCACAAAGCAGTTTGTGGATTTAACGACGTATGTATAGATACACCGAGCTCTTGAATTACTAACGAACAAAGTTTGCGAAATTGCGTGGGCTTAAATAATTTATGGGTTTATACAGATCCATGTATCTAGTAATTTATTATTAACCAAACCGCTTGCAGATGCGTGCATTTATATACATCAGCTGTTATATACGGAAGAAAATTCTCTCTTAAATGTCAATGAGCGATATAAAACTTATTGAGCAAGCAGTTTTTTCGCGCGACAAATTTTTTTTTCCGTTAAAGTGCAAGAAGACCCGCGTGAGTCCCATCCCGCGGGAGCGCGTAACCTTTATTACGATAAAACATACACGGAAAACTATGCAAAACAGAAATGTGCGAACGAGCGAGCGAGAGTGCAGCGTCCATTTTCCGTACGAACGGCATCATAATTTCCGCGTTTTATTTTTTTTTTTTGTAGCCGCGCACTTTATTTCGGCATTATTGTCGGTCTAGTTGCGTCATAAATAGGATGCTTGATTCGCTGTAAATACATTTCCCTTCGCGTTCGAATCATTTCTCCTACCACGCGCGCGCGTGTACGCCGCCGCTGAATTTCGATCTTTTGTTCCGGGCAAATCGAGGAAATCGATCATTACGCGTGTCATAAACGGCCCGTTCGTTTTGAAAATCGCGTAAATCATATCGGGGGGAAACTTGGTTAAAGCAGATGGATCACATCACTTCGTGTAGCCAGGATGGAACTTAGTCTAACGTTTTGCCGAACAAACAGAATCCTCTGTAGGGAGAAAGATGTATTTATTTCGAATTTTTACAAGAAAAAACATTTAAAAAAAAAAAAACTAATAACGAATTTAATATAAACACAAAATGAAAAACGAAGGTGGTGCGATAGTGTGAGGTGAGTTTCAATCATGAAATTTGTAATTTAAATAGAAATTATTTTGCGGCAATTCACCGTGAAAAATAATCTTCTTAGGTATTAATAAATTTGATGCAATTTCGTTTGCGTTTTATTTATCTATCCGTTTGTTTCGATGTCGAATAATTGTAAACAATCATGAAAAAATGAGAGTTGATAATAAAGGTAACGTTTTCCCCATTAGCGATCGCGTATATATGGAAAATCGAAAATAATATAATGTTTTAGAGTATTTTTGAGCCGGATAAAATTAACATACGTCATGTATGCATGATACACGCAGCACACACCAATTAGATTTGCAATTCCGGAATGAATTAAATTCATTAGCTCCGCATCCCGCATTTAAAGGTAAATGCAGCCTGGGCATCACTCCCGGGACCGCGGTCGGGGGACATCGAATGCGATCTTCATATTGTACAAATAAATCGCGGCATCAGATGGCCGCATTTAGCGTTAAACATGGCGCTGGCGCGAGGCATTGTGCTACCGAGATTTGATTTACTTTCGAAACAAACAGCTCAAATCCGCCGCAGGCCGCCGCGGCGGGGGTTACAACTATACGGTAGTTGTAATAGCGGCATACATTATCCGTCGCGATGCGACGAAAGTAACGGGTGTCGGTTACGGGGCACGGATTCGGCATTGTGGCTCGTTGTGACGGGTCGCGGAAGACAGATCGTTGTAACATGGCGTGGTCTAACCGCACTGCGGTCGTCTAACATTTTCCGGCATGTTAACCCTCGTGCGGGTGATCACGCTGTGTGCGATACGTACGTGTATACTCACCGCGACTTTTGCAGTAACAAGCACAATACAATTCGCCAATTGAAAGTTCGACTTTACATTTGTAATAATGAAACTTTCTGTTTATGAGAGTCATCACTTTTCTCAAATTATCAAACTTCGACAATTGTTCTCGTTAATGCTTTTGTGAATTTTATCACATAATTAAGTATTTATCATATAATTAAGTTGGGAAATTATGATAAAGATATTGCGTTTTTGTTTATTTATGTAGATTTTCCTGTATATATATAATATAATATAATATCGGTTTCACAATTTTAGTTCGACTAAGCCGGAGGATCAAATCGACATCGGAGTGATGCATTAACATGATCCTGTCGTCATTTGCTATTCACTATATTCACATCCCCTCGATTATGAATTATTATTCACTATTATTGTACCTGCAAATTCAAGTTAATTTATTGTTTGTAGAACCGAGGCGCTTTCGTCAGCAACGATCGCTTTGATGTATTACGGTCGTATTGGCGGCGATTGACCCGCGATTCGGTGCGTTAATCCACTCACGTGTATAAAGTTTGCCGGGACCGGGTGGTGTAGCGAAATGTTTTCGGGGCGAGCCGCGGCGTGTCCCGGTTAAAGCGGCGGGGACAGAGTTGGCGCGCGAAATCCCGCGCGTGTGTACGCGGCTTTATGTAACACGCGCGTTATTTAATTCGCGTTGGCCGATCCCGCGAAGTTCGTTGCTCGCGATAATCCGTTTCCGCTTCCGTCAAAATTACACGAGCCTCTCTCGCCGAGTGACGCGTCCATTCGACGCGCTTCGCTCGTAATTGAACATAATTGAAAATACGTATCGTTATTCCGAATTACATCGACTCGACTGCAGCAAAGAGGTGCAGGAAAGGGGGAGGGAGAGAGTGGTAAACCGGTGTTAAATGTTGAAGAGGAGTCAACGTTAACGGCATTTACGTCATTGAAACTATTCACGTTGCGTTCGTTCCAGCGCCTCTCGCTCGTCGATATATAAAAGACGGAATTTATTCGTGCCGCCGGGAGATGTGCCGCTCTCTCTCCTCCAACATCTGTCTCCCGCCTCGTCTTTTATTCTCATACTCTCTGTGTATGACTTCCGTTCTTCGTCGTCGATTCCTCTTAAATAAGTAAGAGACGCGGAAGAGTGCGCGTCTAGGCATCACGGATCAGTACACGGAAACTCGCACTTTGTGCTCTATCGGTCGCATTTCGAAAATCCGGGGCCGTCTTTCAAGATTATCAGGTTGCGGCTCGGGTGCTCTCGCAGTCTCGGAAATTACTCGAATTTCGTTGCAGAGAAGTCGGGACGCGAGCGATAGTGACGCACACGCCCGTCCCCGGTCAAATTATATCGGCGGCGAGTAATTTGAATATTTTATGCGCTTCTATAACGAATGTTATGTACATGAGACACAAGACGATGGGAAACAATCGAATTCAGAAAACGGTAACGTTGATAAATCCGCTTTGACATTTCGCGCGATTTATAAATATGTACGCGCGCGGTCTTGCGTGCATCAATTCGCATGATAAATAATGCTAATAACACCGCCGTGTTATTTGAAATATTTCAGTGTCGGATTTGTCGGAGGAGGGGAAGGAGATGTCGATGCTGCCGGAAGATAACGAAGAGACGCAGAAGTCACGCTCGTTCTTCAACGCGTCGAGGAATCCCACGCACACGTCGTCTGCTTTCGGTGAGTCACCGCATATCTTCTTTATTATTTCGCGTTTTAAAAATCGACATCGTCGAATATCCAATGTCTGATAACGGCGGAATCCGAGCGTCGCGTCGTGTATTATGTGAAATCGATGGAGAACCGTGAAGTATTTACAAGCCGCAATTACATTCGCTTAACGCGCGACAACGCCGGGGTCCGCGCGAAGCATAATTGCGCGCGTGAATATTTAAATCGCTTAATTATATTCGCACCGCATTTAATTACAAACGGCGCGCGATAATGGTAGCGATAATGCGGATTATCGGCGACGGCAACGACGACGGTGTTGTAAAAATTCACAATAAAATCGTGATGTATTATAGTGGTTGATACGTCCGTCACGTTTCATCGGCTTTCGAAATACGTTTCATAGAAAAATGGTCAGTAGAGATTGCGGAAAGTCGATATATCCGCGTGTTATACATTTCGGCTCTCTCTCTCTCTCTCTCTCTCTCTCTTTCTCTCTCTTTTTTTTTGTAATCTATATCTCTAGTGCCGATTGCCGGCATATTCGCTAGAAATGCGTTAGACAGTTCATGCTATCGACGAATTCGATGCATGTAGAAAAATATTCCGCGCCAGCCAGTATGTCCATAATTCTCGACGTTTGTCAAAAGTAAGAAAAAACATTAAAAAAAAAAAAAAAAAACAGAATATATATTGTGAAATTATAAGAGAAAACTTGAAATTTTATTTAAAGTTTATTTTTTTTTACAAAATATTTATTGCTTTTAATTAAAATAATATTTTTGAAATGTTAACTTTTTGTTGTTGCTTTTCACAAAGCAACAACAAAAATTCCTTAAATGACAATGTCTGAAAGATACGTGTGTCTAGCGAAATTAAGCCAGAACTAAGCTTCAAAGCGCGCACCAAACAACGCGAGTCAGCAGTTTCGCGGGAAACAGAACCAACAGTGGAAACAACCAAACGAAGAGCATTAGGGTAATTCGCGACGCGCTTTATTGCCTCGCGCGCTGACGATATTCTACCCCTCGCGTTATATTCCACGTCCTGCGATCGCGCGCGCATGAATACAGATCCGTTTAAATCTTGCATCAAGAAAGACGACGCGGAGACGACGAGTGTGCGCGCGACGCGCAGAATTTACGGTCGACAAAGCCGAATTTTTGAGACGCTCTCGCTCTTCGCGAGGGTCCGGATTTTGGGAGACACGACCCTTCTGGCCCACTGTGTATTCAATTTACCCTCCTCCGCATGTCGCCGGCGGCTTCTGTACGCGGTATCTCGTAAATAAACGCTCGAGGAATGTTGCAGATGCTTGCGCGGGCATAAAACGGATGTAAAACAGACGTTCGCGAGCGTGAGGAGGACGGCGAAGGGTTATAAAATGATCCCCGGACCGGTGTGGTGTGCGCGCCCGCTCGAGGCATGTAAAAATGCGGCCGGGATCGTCGTCCATCCCCCTTACGGTTTACGTACGTTTAAAGTACCGTAACATGCTTCCTTTTTATCTTCGTCGCCCGGTTCGACGTCGCGTGCGCACTGACAGATCTGGTTCAGTGGGTGAAAAAGAAGTGATCGATCCCTCAGTATTATGCGCAGCTTCTTCTTTTCGGAATGACGATGATTCGGGCGCGGCAGAGAAAAGGGACGCAGAGAACGAACGCGACTTGATTTCTGCTGGCAAATCATCCCTCGCTACCGCGCGGCAAGCGCGCGCGAGTGTTATTAATAATTCAGAAAAACGCGCACGAGATTCTCTCTCTTTCTATCTACCTCTCTATCTAGCTCTCTCGCACCCTCTCTCTCTCTCTCTCTCTCTCTCTCTTTGTTTCTCTCGTGATGGTACAAAAGCCGGCTTATCTTGCTCGTGAAATTTGTAGACGTCGCGTTTTTCAACCGCGTCCCATACGGTATGTCATGTTACGAATGCAGAGCGCCGTCGACCGCGGAATGTGTAAAGTTACTTAAAATGGAGTAAATTATTTAATGCGCGCGGTGAATCGACGATATTGTTGTTGCTTTAGTCCTAGTATTATTTCATCACTGTCGCATTGCCACGTAACGTAGCGGTCACCGCGCGATACCATCGAGATTTACGGTCTCACAGACGCTTCGATCATCATTGTTGCGCTGTTTATCTGCGTCATTTGCTATCTATGTATTCATGACATCGTCATTCGTCCTTCTATTACAGCTCTATTCAGTAGTGAGATTAATTCGACACCGATAATCCGTATACCTGGCGCACATATAGAACTGGGTCGACGGTAATGTTTATAATTTTATCTATTTTTTATACATATATACATTTGATATCAATTTTCTATAACATATATATATGTATATATATGTGTTTTTTTCAAACACACACATCTAAAATCAGCCGACCTTTGTTTTCACAAATTGTGAAGCTCAGTTTTCATTAACTATACGAATCGTTGTTATGCGGAGGACTTTTGTATTAAAATATTATTCAAATATTAATTTGCGCGTTATATACACTACGATATATACAACATATGCCTATTTCAAGAGGATAGGTTTCGGAATTTTTATACAAATTTATATATGTAGTATAGTTTTTACTTCTGTACACATATGTATATGTGCATATATCCACGTCGAACTTTTGATTGAAACGAGGAATTGTGTCGATTAATATAAAATATGTACTCTTGTTTGAAATTAAATTCGCGTGCGGGACAGATTTTTCCGACAGAAATATTAATCCACGTCCAAATGAAACGCCATGAAACGCTCGGGTTCAAAATAATTTGCGCTGTGATATCGAAAGCCGCAACATTGTTTTATTATACATGGAAGATGCGTACGCGAGGCTTTCATATTAAATTTCATGTCCCGCTATAAACGCGTAGCAACATAAAATGTTGCACGCCCACCGCGTTGTCTCTCCTCCGCCTATGGCGCGCGTAATTAACAATATCAAATATTTTTTATTGTAATGCGAAATTACGATGAACGTTACGTTACGCGTGGTAAATAATCGTGATCACCGGTACAAAACAGACTTGCTCGCGTGCTACGTCATCATTGCAGAAAGCACGCGAAATGGCCAGTATTATTTTTTATCTCCGTGTCACATTTTTGCGCACTGCAGAGTCGCATTACATGATTCATGAATCTTACGGCGCAATGTTAAATATTTTAATTTGAAAAGTTAATACTATTACACGCGCGCGCGCGCACACACACACACACACACACATCTGACATAACATATCTGTTGTTACATTACCAATGGTCGTATATCGCAGAATAAAAACGTAACCGGTTAATGTTGTGCTCCGCCCGATGATTTATGATTTTACCAATGCGCGCGCGACATTCAAATACTCAGAGATTATTAATTTTTATATTTATTAGTGACTGAAGTTTGATAAACGCGCGCGCGATGTGGCGAATGTGTGCGGAACGTAATTGTTATTATAGTCAACTTTTTCATATTACATTTATTAACCTTATCACATGTAGCGCGAACGATCGATAGTACTTTTCATTTTTTAATTATGCCACGAGTTGTCGTTACAGCGAATTGTACAGTGAAATGATTTATGAATCTCTTTTCGTACCACACGCATACACACATTGAAAAAATATTCCGGTATACATCTTTTAATAGATTCTTTACAATTTTAACGTTTGCAAATTTTGGTTTTTTTCGTTGCTTTGCTACATCTAACGAGAACGAAATGTTCTAAGAACACACATTCTGCACTTTATTATTTAATGAGAAATATTTTTAAAATAACAAAAGAAAAATATTTTATGATCACTAGGTAGATATTTTAGGTTATGTAAAGATATATTTGCAGCTTTCGCAACAAGTTTTCTTTTTGTTTTTGCGAGAAGAAAAATTATCCGCAAAAAGCACAAAGATCTGAAAGATATATCTGTCTTCCGCTCTGATAATTTAAAAATCCGACCAGCTCAAGTCGCGGTGTAGGGCGTACTCCGCTAGGGTTAAGCAGTGATTTATTAATCCTCCGATGGCCGTGCCCTCCTAAAAACCTCCCTTCGCGTCTCCCGTCTCTCCTACTACTCTCTTCTCTCGGCATCAATCGTTACCGTTGCCGTGCCGAGGCGCGCGTAGAGCGCACGGGATAATGAGGCCGCTACCCAATTTCGCGATGTGTGAACTCCGCATTGTTTCTCCCGCACGGTTTTCACAGGAGCGGCGCAATTACCGGCCCGAGAGGTAGGGCCTTAAATGGCCTCGGTGTGGTCCTCTCGCTTTTCGCCCCTGAGCGAGAACGTGGCGTACACGCGAAGACGGATTTCCTCTCGTAAAGTACGGTGCGGCGGCGTCTCAAACGTAATTACTTTGGACTCGTGTCTACTTTGTTCATCGACGACGAAATCTTATTCTGCGCTAACGAGCAAAGCGAAACTTCCAAGCGGTCCCCGGTACTCAATCTCTCTCTCTCTCTCTCTTTCTGTCTCTCTCTCTCTCTCCTTCCCTCGTTTTCCTCGGACTCCTGCGTCCGCCGCGTCCTTCGCCTGCCCTTTTTCCCTTTTTTTCCGTTGTAACGACGTTCGGACAAAGGACGTTAACAAAAGTAGACGAAAAAGGGGACGACAGTGGAAGACGTCGGACGGAAGGACGAGGGGGTTAGGAGGAAAGAGAGGACCAAGACAAAGATAAAATAAAACGAGGGGAGTCCAGCGGTGGCGCCCAACGTCGTCGTCGTCGTCATCGTTGTAGGGGCAGCGTTTTCCGTCGTCAGAAGAACGCGAAGTGGGTCATCCCAGGGAAAAGTCCGTAAAAGCGTGAAACGCAAAAGTAAAACGACGACGCGGCGTGGTGTATGGATGGACGCGCGGAGAGACTCCCGTGCGGGTGAAGTGTCGTTGATGCTGATATACTTCCGCTGATGATTTGTATAAAGTTCCGCCGCGGTCGTCCCGAGACGAGAGAACGGATCGACGTCGACGAACGGGAGAACGGACGGACCGTGTGGTTTCGCTTTCCGCTCGTCCGATTTTTCTATCTATTCATTGACTGTAGCGAACGCATCATCAGTCGAAAATCTGCGGCACCGCGCAGTAGAAAATGTCTGCAATACCGTGTTTCCACGACGCGATAAAAGTGTACATATAATAAATATAATATAGCAAATGTTGTAACGTAGCAAATATTGAACTTTTCTTTTGCGAAGAGTATAATAACGTTTTGTTAGATGAAGTTTTATTTCGAATTAATGCGAAAACATTGCCCGAGATGTAATCAATTACTGTGTTCAAAGTACTTTTGGTCTTATTTTCCCGACGTCGTTCGACGATGGTCGTCATTGTGTCGTTGCGATATAATCGGAAATTAGAAAACTTTGTTTTTTTTTTTTTTTTTTTTTTGTATTCTGCTTCGAGTATACGTCAAAGTATTTATGAATAGACACAAGAACTAAGTTATATGCGTTATAAGTTTTACTTTTTGCCTCTTTTAAACACGGTATATCTACTTGCACAAGTATCCTCATTAGACTTTTCTGTCTGTCATTTGATTACAAATAAAGACGCGAGAAGAAGAGTTTGCGCGAGAAAATATAAGAAAACAAACGCGCAATTAAGGAAATTAGGAAAATTTAATATTCCCTGCGTTGTATTTTTTTGTAGTATATACTTTTGCTATTGTCAACACATTCATTAAATGTCTTAACTGTTGGCTCAGTTGGCGGCCGCGAGATGAGAGGGACTTCGCGGCTGCTTTTTCACCGTGCAAATGAATATTTCCAGAAAGTTACGGTGGCCTCGCCGAGATTCGCGCGATATACAAGCGAAAAGAGAGAGAGAGAGAGAGAGGTTACAGAAAGGGGCTAACGTAATTTACCGGTAACGAACAGTTCGAGCGAGTGCACTACTACTGCGCCACGCGCGTAAGGAACTGGGCACAACTTTCTTCGCGTCGCGATTAATTCATCCCCGCGCGCTCTTGAAACTTTGCCGGCGATAGGAGTTTGTTTTCGTAACGCTCGACGGATCTTTCAGACCACCCGATATACACGCTCCTCTGCCCTTTCACTTTTATTTATGCGAAATTAACATTCTTGAATGTGTGCGTGTGTTTTTGTATTATCGAGGAAAGAATAAATCAACACATTATAATAACGTCTTCGTAAAATTGATATAAAGTTAAAAACTAAAACAAACTAGTAAAAAAAAAAAAAAATAATGATCCCGAGCAAAGTGTCAAAATGCGTTTAAAATGACAAGTGAAAACAAGAAAAATACGGTCAGGTGTATAAATAAACGCTTGAACAATATTCGGAGATTTGAATTGGAATAATAGATTTAGTAAATTTGTCAGTCAGGTTGACAAAATATACATCTCAAAATATGCACTGTCTTCACTGTCCAGTTTAATATAAAAAAGAACATAGTTATATGTTACAATGCATTTCAACGAGTGTTTTTTATTTCAATAATATTTCAATAAGGTTTTTTTAAAAAAACGCTATACCGCTGGATACAATTGTTTTAAATTTATATCAAATATAGTCGAATATTTACGCGGACGCAGAGAAAAATGTTCTGCGAAAAGAGCTGTTTCGTTTTGTTAACCCCCGGTCCCATCTCCCAATTTTGTGATGGACGGGATTTTTTATAAACAATAATTGCAGAGGAGAGAAACGAGTATCGACAGTCGATGCGTGTGTCGTCATGCGGAAAAATGACACGTGTTTCCGGAGCGAATTACGAGAGCGCGATTTCGAAGGGAGCGAGAGATGGGGATATGGAATACGTGATTTTTTTTCATGAGTGTAACATAGACTGCAAGTTTTTCGTCAACTGCGCCTATGATAACAATTTTTTTTTGCAGAAAAGCGGCAGTGTGCTGAAAAAAAAATATTCGAGACGAACTACTCGCGGATTTTTTTTTATTTTTTTTTTTTTTTTTTTTTTTTTTTTTTTTGTTTTGCGAAAAGAGCAAGCGAACAAACGAACGAATACAGGTAAAACGATTCGTGAAACGATTTTCCCTGGACGTTTCTTTTTATGCCTGCGACATTGCGTCCGATGCATTTGACGGGCTCAGAGAAACGCAGTTTCTTTTTTAAATCAAATAGGGAAGAGAGAGAACAAGAGTGGAACGCAAAAACAGACACGACCCAAATCGCATCAAATACGGGCATATTTGTCCGCGGGCCAAATTGCGACTGCAGTTTTGTCGGAACCGATAGAAATGTAATCGCGCGTTTCCTGCTTCGCAAACACGTGAGGACCAGGATAAACGCCACGTTCTGTCTTTATTAATCCCGAAAGTTGACATGATAATCGAACGTTATATTTTTTCGGTTAGTCGGCAATATCGCGAAATATTGCGAAGATCGGCAGCGAGACTCGTGTTTACGTAATCCCTAAAAAAAAAAAAAAACTGTTCAAATCCCCCGATTGAGGGCCGAATTAAATTGCGCTTAAAGTCACTCGAAGCGAAATTGAGCTATAAATTTGTTTGTTGTACGGCCGAAAGATCGAAAAGCCGATCAATATGACGAAGAGAAAAGAGACTCGAAAGCGATGAGAAAAGAGCTTTCGTTCTTTTTTTTTTTTCATGTGCGAATATTGAATTGTAAGCATCAATAAATATTTTAGTATGGCTTGCGCAATTGTTCGATCAGCCAATATTTGCATGTCACCGTGCAACACGTGTCGTGCCGTTTTTTTTTCTCGCGTTACCGTATCGTGTTCATTGGAACAGAACCTGACGTCACACTTGCCCGGGAAAACGGGGAGAGTATTTCGATTTAATTCCGGCGATTTTCAACGCCGCCGAGTTCTTATCCGCGTTTAACTTTCGTTACGGGCGACTCGCCTTTGTCACGGAACGCGAAGTTTTCAATTTCCTAGACTTTAGACAAAGGCTCTTATACGCTCTTTTGTCGTATTTTTTTACTCGCCTCGCGTGTCTGTCTCGAGAAATTCTTCAACAAGAATAGACGTTGTCACAGGAGAACGCAACATATACCCCGCAAACACGGTTATTATTTTGATTAGATTTTTTTTTGCGATACAAGCGAAAGAGGCAATATCAATTATCAGGTAAAATTATTATTTTGCAGTCTGTAATAATTAATTTGTTCGAATATATATATCGCGCAAAATAATAATATTCCTTCTCGTTATTATTTTGTAATATGGCGATAAAAGCTATCGAGTGAAATAATCAAAAATAATTCATTGTAACTTGAATATTAATATTTAACGTTTTAAGAGATAAATTTCTGACGATGGAACAGTTATCTCACTTTACGCTCATGAGGCGGTTTGTTAATACGACCTCCCGAAATCCTGGTGTAATTGGAGGCTTCGGACCCGACCCCCGGCGCCAATTGAGCTTCCGTATATCGAGCGTCGCGCGCGTCTCGCGTCCTCGACACTGCCGTGGCCGTCAAAATTAGGCAGCTGCCGCACCGAACGACGTCCAGATCGCTCGAGGGTCACGGACACAGCGAATTCGGAATGGCAGATGTGCGGAGGCTCTCCCGAGATAATTGGCGGGGCCGAGGCGACCGTTTCCGCGCGCACGTTTCGTGCACGCCACTCCGGACTCGATTATATCTCCACCCCCGTGTTGTATATTGCCCCCGTTCCGTTGTGTTGCCTTCGCTGTTATCCCGCGACTGTTCCGCTTTGTCGTCGCGCCACAATGAACGGTCGATTGCACGCTACGAAAATCAAAAATACTGTTTTTTTTTTCGCACCGTTTTGTTGTCTTCTTTTTCAAAATGAAAGAATGAATTCACGTTCACGTGCGCGCAACGCACACACTTTCCGCGATCGGGAGATAAAAGCGTATATATATATATCACAGCGGATAAAAATGTCAAAACTATAAGGTCGCTCGCGGATAAAGAAATGATATATATGTCCTTGACTCAAATTTATTCTTTAAATTTTTCCTAACGTCTTCTTTCAATCGCATGAAAAATTAACATCGACGATCAGAATTACATGGGCGTTGTCGGGCGAGAGAGATGCGCGCGAGTTTAAAATTAAACTCTTTGTCGAGCGAGACGCTTACTTTTTCCCCGAGCAGAAGCGCGCTCTGACACGGGGCGCGACATCAACCCAGTGCACAAATTAATTTAAAGTGATACGCGTCGTGAGACGCGCAAATGGGTCAAATCATGAGTTATTAAAGTCATAGAATTATTAGACTCAGATTGCTCGGGTTTGTCCGTCGGATCGAATCAGATGCAGAATTCATCTCCCGCGGACGCAAGAAGAATCGCGAAGAATGATTGCGAGATTTTTTTCCATAAAGATTCGAGGCAAAAGGGGGATTAGAAACGCAGGAGGTTCGGTTTGGAGAAAGGGAAGGAAAGACGGGCCACACAAGCGGTCGTCTATTTATCATCCGCCAGAGCGCATAGAAGTTAACCATCCCGAACGTTTAGAACGCGGAGAAGAATTTAAATTTTATCAGAGCGCACGTAAGACACGTAAGATAAATTATCATTCTTAATGCAGGGGTTTTCCTTCGCTCTCTTTCTCTCTTTCTCCTCAGGCTTCACACGGGGGTGTCCCGGGAGTGCCTCTCTCTCTCTCTCTCTCTCTTCCTTTCCCTTTTTTTTTTCTTTTTTTTTTCTCTCCCGAGTCCTCTCACAGGCCGGTATCGTAGAATTTATCGTAGAAAATACGAGAGCGTGCAAAAGTCTCGTTCGCCTTTAAGCCGGCATCGACTTACGCATGACATTTCTATCGAGTATCGATTTATCGGTTCTCACAGGCGGAACGGAGACGATACGGCGACGAACAGCGGAACAAAGGTCAGCGCAGTTTACACGTTCTCCGAGTGAGTTATCGGTGTGCGCGCGCGCGCGCGCGCGTGTAAGGTAGATATCGATATTCGGTACCATAACCGTCGCATCAAAGTCAGTCGCGGAATACTCAAGAATGTCATGCCCTCCATGCATTATAATGCTGATCTAATATACGTGCAGCGTTCCTTCGTTCATTGCTGAAATGCATACTGCATCTGAGACGACGACGACGTCGCATCGGTCGCGCGCTGTGCCACCGCAACACGGCAAACACGAGTACGTGAGTGCGAGGTGGAAGCGGTTTTCTAAAAAACGATTCCATTAATCCTTGCCGTCTGTTTCCGCTTTTATTATCCTATCGGGAAAAAAACGTTAATTTATATCGCTCGTAAAAAAAACCATGCCGATACTCGCTAAGACAACAATCTTCGTTGCTGATATTTTTTTAATTGCGTGCGTGATAAAAATTTACGGACAGCGTTCGCGGAATATATATCATCACTTTCCAATATTCTTTTCAGCTCGATATTTCCGTTCGAACATTTTGAAGGAACATTTTTGGTTTATTACCGCGTGTGCGCGCGCGCGCGCGCGCGTAGAGAAAAACTTCATGAATACTTTCAACTTTTTTTGTCGCTGGAACAGACTCTTGGCACTGAAAGAGTTAATTTCCCCGAACGGCTAATTTCCCGAAAGTGCGGACTAACGGAGTGATTTCGCTCCGAATCCGAGCGAGAGTGGGAAAAATGTGCGTCTTTTCTTTCGTCCGAGTGGCGCTCTCGAACGCTCATAAGTCTCGATTGGATAAATTACGGGCTGTTCTTAAAAAAACATTTTTCACCACAGCGGCGATGGATAATAGCTCGCTATTGATCCACTTCCGCCCGTACAACTGGCAAACTACCTGCTGCCGTAGCGCGCGACGTCGGAGAGAGAGAGAGCGAGAGCGAGCGAGCGAGAGCGCGCGCGAGGGACTGCGGGTGAAAGTTTTCGAAAAAATTTCAATCTTTCAAATGGAACGAATGGACCCCGGACTCGGGAGAGAGGTAATTGTACGAAATGCGGGCTCGACGAGAGATGCACGCCTAAACGGGAAGGATAGGGAAATGAAAGCGTTACGACGACCGACGGAGAGACCCGCGTTTTTCAATCGACTTGCGCGCGCGCCCATATACGGGCAATAGACGTAATAAAGTATTGCGCCGTGCAGTAAAAGGATCCTTAAAGTGGCTCGTAGAATCACAAAACGCGACCCGCTGTGTGTCTCTATTTAGACCCACACCCCGCGGCAACACCACTCCGGGGCTAATCCATCGGGCTTAACTCGCGGAAATTTTTTTTTTTTTTTTTTTTTTTTTTTTTTTTAACGCTCGCGAGGGCATCGTTAACCGGGTGCAGATAGCGTTATCTGCCGTCTAGTTCTTTGTTCGTCCGGAAACTTGAAGCAATCCTTACACCGGGCTTATCTCTTTTCAAATAATTTCGTTAGCCGGTAAATAATTAGATTTTCAAGTATTCTGAAATTATTATGTCATCTACGTTACGCACCACTACGTACACACTGTGTACGTATACGAAAAACACGTGTTGTGTACACGAACGTTGTCGCCGCTTCCATTCTAACTTGAAAGTTGAATTAAAAGTTGGATAAAATCGCGAGAAAACTCGCGCGCGCCAACCAACCGAGGAAGAGCGAACACACACACATACACTTTCTCTCTCTCTCTCTCTCTCTTTCTTGTAATCGTAGCGAGACACGATTTACCCAAGCAAGTATCTCCGCCGATTAAATAAGGAGCGCTCGATATCGCGGCATACACACGCGCGCCTCAGAATGCACCTCGTTGCAGATATTTAGACGGTTCCCGCTAAATCGTTCCCTTCCGCGTGTATTTACCCGTCGGTGCCTGGTAAATACAGAGACATTCGGCAAACCCTTTTTCCCCACGACAAATGTACCCGTCGTCGGAATTCTGAGGCAGAACGCGAAAAACCGGAGGAGAAGCAAAAAGGAAAGAGCTACATACAGCGTGTATCAAAAGTCGCGGGGGTTTTCTACCGGATACACACCACGGGAAATATTACGTTTATAATTTTACAGAGCGTCTCTCTCTCTCTCTCCTCGTTGTAATTAATTTCTTAATTAATATTTATTAAATTGAGAGATCCATTTGCAGAGTGGTATTCTATTATTTCTTCGCATCTCGCGCCATTAACATTTTAATACGCTACAATTATTAGAATTATTAAATTTTGGAAATTCAAACATTACCGCCTTTGTTCAAGAAATATCATTACAATTGGTAAAATTTTTGGATTACACATTTGGATTAAACATTTTAATTAACAGAGATTTATAAATTGAAATAGTATGTTTATGACACGGAGTTGCGAGACACCCTGTACGTGCACGGGAAAAGAGAAAAAGACTAGAATGGTACGCGTCCATGATGCGAGGAAGGTACGGGAGAAATCGAACTACTCGGCTACGTTTTAACGATTTATGCAAGTTTCTCGCCTTCCTTACGTTTTCTACGCGCTCGGCGGAAAAAAAAGAACGCGTCTCACTCTCTTTCTCGGCAGTATCGGCAGTAGGGGTGGGTGCAAAAAAGTTCCTCGACATTTCGAACACGACGGAGGTCTTTATCGCCGAGGCCGGTCACGTAAGCCGCGCACGTAGACAAAAGTTCGAAATCACATGTAGTGATGTGCGCGCATTCTCCGCGGCATATGTCTCACCTTCTCTCTCTTTCTCTCTCTCTCTCTCTCTCTCTCTTTCTTTTTCCCTTTCTCTTGCTTTTCTAATTTCCTCTCTTCCTCTCCCCAACGACGTACTCGCTTTTGCGACTCCGTGTGTGTCGCGCGCGCGCACTTGTAGGGGTGGTATTTAAGCGCATATGGGCGCACACGGGAAGGGAGAAAGGTAGAGAACGTAAACATGCAGTCGCCGGTCTGCGCCGCGCGGAATTTGCGACATACGGCGGACGTCGTCGCGCAGAGGGATGATAATGGCTGCAGCACAGCGATCGTTACGTATTATCGATGCGCAGCCAACGAGCAAAGCACACGCGTTGCGTCACGCTCCGCTCGCACAAACCGAAGCTCGTCGTCGTTTCTTATCTCGCGCCGCTCCACTCCGGTGTAAGAATATTATTAATTAATGCGCTACGTTTCGTTTGCCGTTGCATTCGCGCCACGTGCGCGCGAGATGCGGTCGCGTGCGCGGAATGCATCTCGCGCCGAGTTCAAGAGATCGTTGAGATAAAAGATTAATTGAATCAACGATCAGAAGGCTAGAGAGAGAGAGAGAGAGAGAGAGAGAAAGATGGTTCCGTCGTTTTGCGCGGCGCCGCACAAAAATAGCCATCTTTAAGTGATTTCTTGTTACCCCGGCGGAATTTTTCTCGTTTCTCCGCACCCGCCGCGCCGGACGCGTCTTTTGCAAACGCGGTCGGAAATATGAAAGGCGGCTACCGGGAGTCTCCTTTTTCGAGCTCCCGGAAGATCGTCGATGATAAATT
This sequence comes from Pseudomyrmex flavicornis, assembly GCA_014825475.1. NCBI lineage: Eukaryota > Metazoa > Arthropoda > Insecta > Hymenoptera > Formicidae > Pseudomyrmex > Pseudomyrmex flavicornis. Next base: position 20,911 of record QVNW01001290.1, on the reverse strand, counting down.
ATTCCGATCGGTCAGCGTAAAGCGTGATGTATGTAATATGTATTTTTTTTTCAACAGCAGCGTGCAGTATATATAATTTATTTATTTCAGCTTTCGGATGATTGATAGAAAATCGCGCGTTGCAATTCATACGAAGTGCAGATCACGTTGCATTAGCGAAACTCGTCACTGCCTCAAATCGAAGAATCGCTTTGATTGCAAACCCACGCGCGCTGGGATGATAATATTGGAATATTTAAACTATTCACGCGTGCGACACTCGCTTATACGTATCGAATTTATTCCTGACGGGAAACGCTTTGTTATCGAATTATCCCGTTTTATCGAGCGTAGACGATTAACAGACGTCGCATCACGTGCGCGAAGCGGATCGAACGAGGCAAGGCGTTGATTCGAAGGGCGAAACTCAACGGTTATCAGTGTCAATCAATGTACATTACATCGGCGCGCATGCAGCTTGTTCTAGAGCTAGGCGCGGGATGTATATAGACAGACGGGAAGTTATCCCCGTCTGCGTATGTGTAGGAATTTCCAAGTCGGGCATGACGATAAAACGCTAATTGATATCCGCGCAACAATTAGCGCCGAATTAACCGGAGGTGTGTGTAACGACCGTCGGACACGCGGTCGCGGGCAGGCACGCCGTTCTGTGAAATCCATTGATTCAACAAAAGTTTATCGAATAAACAGTACGGCCCATTTAATTAACAACGATTTCCGCCGCGAGCGGTTTGTTTATAATCGCGCGCGCGCGGCCGACGGGTTTTGTTAGCGAGCGAGAGCGGGCCCGAGTTCGAAAAGTCGTTTTGCAAAACGACAAGCGATAATATCGGGAATGGGGGAACGGTCTCATCGCGCGCGTCCCGCAATCAGTCGTTTATTAAAACGGCACAGCGATGGGAGAATGCGAAAGAGAGATAGAGAGAGAGAGAGAGAGAGAGAGAGAGAGGAAGAGAGAAATGTGGCCGTGACCGGATAAAATTACGAACAACCGGATTTTATCCCGCGTTTTAAAACTGACGCGTGCGCGAAAATGTAATCGAAGTTTCCCTTCGTGAAGGAGAGGATAGAGGCGGTTTAATTAATGCTCGTATTTATCGCGCGGACGGCTGAGTTATTGCGTGGTGTAATGACGTGGATTTAATTGCACGTTGCGAACTATGGTATAATAAAGCGATATGCCCCGTCGACGGGGGCATTGTGTATCGCGGTAGTAGTGGAGCGAATTTTTACAAAATCTCCCCGGATGTCATGAAAATCTCGTTAAAGCGATATATATTCCAACCAAGGCTCGATTAATGACGCTCTCGCGCGTTTTTCGCAGGATTGCTGTCATATACGTCACTAAGCTGCACGCGATTATACGTGATCAACGCATAGTCGCAATTATTAAATTATCGCCTTTCAAACACATGTAATACAAGAAAAATATGTTGAAATAAATATATACGCGTTTTGAAGCGCACGTGTAAAAATAATTCACGCTAAAAAGGAAAGGATCAAATTCGCATCGTTAGGGTGTTTTATGCTAGCTGATTGTTTATGCAAACAAGCTCTCGTCTCTGCACAACATCGTGGTGGCGAAACAATTATCGGAACCGGACGGACGGAATTGCGAAACTTCACAGAATGAAAGTTAAAGGACCACTTAATTATGGTCCGGCGGCATCAGCCAGACTCCTACGCGCTCTTATGCCAAATTTAAAAGTGAGCTCCGATAGAGATGAATTAATTAGTCCGCTCCAATTAGCGGTCGGATTAATACCCGAAACGTACGCGCGCGAGTTAATGTCGATACACGCGTTAAACGACAAAACGGCCACGAAGGCGATCGATTTCGGTATAAAAGCGCGTCGACCGAACGGGGCACGTCGCGATAATTGGACGTATTTATGCAGGGAACGCCAACTATATCAGGATGAAAGGACCTCCGCATATATTTCGAAAGGCATTCGCAGAAATAATCAGTGGCCAGAATTCCGAACGGTGTGTATGTTCAGCGCGCACGCACACATATACACATAATAAGTGACTCGTAGCGCAAAATTTTATTCTTATTTCCCACAATTTTGCGCGAAAAAAATTGTAAACTAGCTTAAAATTACACAAATGCGTTTCTGATCGGAGCGATATTCTATTGCACTGTTGTTGGTGTTGATAGCAAATTTTTTACACAATTGGCTGAAATTTGTTGCGGACTCCCGCGGTAGATAAACTAAAAATCAATTTTAAGCGTTGTGCAATATTGCAGCTATATATATATTTTTTTTACATGCAGTACATTACTTCAATTAAATTGGAGTTTTTGCGCATATCATATTTATCCGCTTGTGTACATATATATATATCCGCAAAACAGTTATTTTGTGAATAGAAGATTGTTTGCATTTCAATTATTTAAATGGTTCTCCTGTGTGTCTACCTGTGTGTGTGTGTGTGCGTGCGTGTGTCTAGCCGGCAATAGATGTAGAGGTTGGTAGTGTTATTACTGTTTGTAATTCATTATCATATATTATCATATATAAGAGGGTAAGCTTGGGGCATCATTACTCGCTAGTCATTCGTTTCATTGCCGCTATTGTGTGATAACTCATATACCTTCTTATGCGAAAAACAGCGTAGTCATTATATTAATTTTCACAGTTAGTGCGCAAATAAAAGTTTTCGCGTATTATTTCTATTCCATATATAGAAACTTGAGAAATATGAAGTCACGTGAATTAGTCACACAATTTACACGTTTTCCTTCTTTCTATTTCTCTCGAAAATAATAATACGAGATAATATTAATAATTTCTTACGCCCAGCCAGGAAGTTTAATTTGCAGCTTAATTCAGTTTTTATCCTTTCGTTATTTTAATCTAGCTTTTTTAATACCTTCATTCGCGGTGTTTGTGCGTTCGCGAACTGTGTGCGCTGCAAAGTTTCGAGGGTTAACGTTCGGTAAAGCTGCCCCCTTCCGCGAACTGACGCCGTCTGGTCGAAAACCGTCGGCCGTCTCGGGGGAAGGGGGGGGAGTGAAAAAATTGCACACCGATGATAAATCAATTGATCGGCCGCAATTAGCCGCTTACTCGTTAATAACTGAGCGCGGCGCGCGCGTTGAGGATGGATCGAGAATAGTGGGCGCAAACGTCAAATGCGCGATTAATTAACATCCACTGTGTCTTCTCTCGACCGGTCGGTTCTTCGTTGTATGTGTATATACACTACACGTCCGACGGGACACGCGGTAACTTTAAAGTTAATCCGCGCCTTGGTTTGCCGACGACTTAACTCATCCCGTGGCGTGGCACGCGTGCGCGAGGATCCAGGGTTCTGTCCCCGCACACAACTTTTCCGCGGTTACTTTTCCGCTTAAAATAACTTGCCTTAACTCAATTATTTCTCATTAACTTAGCCGCGGTGCGCGCACGGGCTTCTTTTTTTGTCCCCGGCCAACTTTTCACTACGCCGCACAATGGCTCGGCCCCCGGGATGGAAGGAAGGGCGCGGGGACGGAAAAGGACGTGGCGAGTGAAAGCCGGAAAGAGAAGAGAGAAGGGGGCGTGAAGAGGGAGAGGAGAATGAGAAGGGTACCCGCCGCCACTAGAGCTAGCTCGAGTACGCGGAGGTGGCGTATATGTAGGATACAGCGAAGCGTGATAACGTTACACGCGCGGTGGGGAATTTATCGCGCGCCCTCTTCAATGCGCGAAATTGAAAGTTGGGGGATTAAGGATTTCGGATTCGGGATTTGGAATCGAGGATTGAGGCGTTAAAGTCGACAGTTAGAGATCCGGGAGTACGGGAGCGGAGTACGAAGGCTTTAGAGCGAGCGCGCGTTCAGAGAGACGCGCGATTTAAGCGCATACACAAGCTTTATATATATATTTTATACATATATACATACGTACGTACATATATATGTATATATGCAGATGTATATATTTTATCGTTATTAAAGTTTTCCTTACGCTCGGTTCTCTTTCAAAGCGCGCGTATCGCTTACGCCACGTAATACGTATATATACTTGCGCGCTCGCAAAGAGGGAATCGTTCTTACGCCCAGGTCGTCGCGTTCGTCGTCCCCGCGCGACGTTTTCTCCTATACCGCCGCCACTTGCGCGAGTAAGAGTCGGGTGAGATTTACATGAGTAACGCTCATCGCGGCTTTATGGAGCGAAAGTGAGGCGACTTTCTTATCCGACTTTATGACTTGGCCGAGAGAGAGAGAGAGAGAGTGAGAGAACTCCGCGGAGAAGTCCGAGTGAAATTTAGCGTGTAATATTGAATGCTGATTAGGCGACGGACGAAGCGAGCGAGCGAGCGAACGCTGAAAGCGCGGACGGGTAATCTCACGGTTTAAAACACAAGAGAGCTATTTATTCGGGCTCTCGCCGTACGAAATGGAAAGGTCAGAAAGCGAAAAAGCCGGGCGGAAAAAAAGAAATGGCGAACGATCGAAAAAGCTAAGTTGAGAAATATTTGCAGCTCGTCCGATATCTTTTTCGCGCTCATTGACTAATGCGTCTTTGAGCGTAACGTCTTCGACGTCGTTATTGGCGGAGTCGGAACGACGACGACGACGACGAGATCGGCACGAAGACGATGAAAAAAGAAAGCGAAAATAAGAACACGTTACAAGAAGAAGGAATTATCTTTGAAAGTTAAAGCTGGCTCTCGCGCCGATCGATTCGCGCCCTACGAAGAATTCTGCAATTTAACTCTGCGCGCGAGTCCGCGAGCCGTCTTCTCCGACATTTCGTTCTTCTTCTTTCTCCTCTCTCTTTCTCCGTCTCGTTTTCCCGGAGTAAAAAGGAACCCGCGATCTTAATTCCAGTTATTAAATCTTTCAGTCGGCGCGCGCGAGTAAACGCGCGCGCGAGCGAGCGCACGCTTGTGTTTTAGTTGCCATGAATAGATGTTTACTTATTACAATTATACTTTATAATAGCTTTCCGCATTGCGTACTTCGTACCGACTGAGTGAGAGAGAAAGAGAAAAGCGTAACTTCTTCCTGTCTCTCAACTTCGTCGGAGTGCGCTAGTTTTGCCCCCCCCCTCTTTCTGAAAATGCGGATGCGCGTCGCCGTCGCCGCCGGACCAAAGTTTGACACAAACGCGGACCCGTTCGTAATGATAAAATATAATTATTCATACGTCGTATGTGTCTCTCTCTCTCTCTCTGCGCTAAGAGCGCGAGTGCACCAGAGTGGAAAGTGGCGCGTTTCGTTCCAGCAACGAAATATAATTAGGTATTGAAGTCAATCGGAGAGAGGATTCTCTTTGGTCGTCTAACGAGCCTTCGTAAATAGGAAACGCGAACAAGTAATGCGAGATCGTGATTTACATTCAACGGAAATTGAAACGGCTCAATAATCTCTCCAATGATCGTCGGAATTATTAAGAGATTCCGGATTTTTAAATAATCGAATATAATTTCCGACCGTCGCTCGCGAATACGGCGTTTTCTATACATACACTTTATCAGCAATAAAGTGTATTGCCAAAGTTCCTTCGAATTTATCTCCAAGTATTTCTCTCGGGAAGAATGTTCGAAAGCGAGAAATTTAGATTGAAGAGAGAGAGAGAGAGAGAGAGAGAGATGCGATCCTTTGGATCGCGCGCGCGAGACATATAATACAGACAGACAGATTCCAATTGAAATCCCGGGTGAAAGGGTTAACGTCAGCGAATATCGGTGTTTGCAACGCATCGACTCTCTCTCCCTTTCGCATCCTCCGCGTGTAGCATCGCATGCTACACGTTCAACATAGAAATAGCTGGCGGGCGAATCGCTCCCCGACGACGCTATTGCGTTGGAGGATGCGTCTTTACACACGGCAGAGATACCCCCGAGGGCGTAGTGACCATCCTCCATTCTCCTGCCAGTCTCTCCTTACGTACCTGCCGAACTTAGGCAAGCACAAAGCGAAGCGTGCTATCACTTTGTAAGGATAAACTCCGGCGGTTTAAGGTTTGTCAAAGCTAATTGGATGCGACTCTCGTGTATACACATCGCTGTATCGAACTGTGCGAAGTGTACAAATCTGCGTATGTGCCATTCGCACGTTCAGTTTCGGTTCGAATATTGCATTTTCGGGAAGAGGTCGTGTTTTCTCTGGAGATATTCTTGTACGTGTGTATACATAATACATATATACACGACGAGAGAGGAGATGCGTCATCGTATCGGTCCCTTTTTGCCGTGTGTAAGTCGACAAGTCGGACTCACCCCGGATGCGCACTCTTGGCACACTGGGCGATGCTCGCCAAATCGAATTTACCATACGCCGTGTACCGCCTCTCTCTGCGATAAATATGATGACAGGAAAATATTTTCGATATTTCGAAATCCTTATTTGCACGTTAGGGCGGTTTTTCGCAGCAGCAGCTGCTGCTGCTGCTGCTGTTGCTCGTCGTCGCGACGAATCGAATTATTTTCTCTCACTTTCTCTTTTTTCACGTGTAATTTACCACGAATCGTATTTACCGCGGCGACACTTATGACAGATATTGCATGACAAAAATACACGTTTGGAATATTCAAAATATGTTTATACGTTCGATAAAGTGGATTTTTCAATTTTTGCCCGGCGTTGTGTCGTTGTTCGAAATTAAAACGCGTAATTTTTTTTTTTTTTCACTCTCTCCACCTGTAATTGCACCGTAATTCATCACGGAACAGCTAAACGCTCTTCCCGCTGCCGCCACATGCACCAGATCCATACCATTATGCACGATAATCTTCATTTAAATAACAACGTCGGAACCTCTCGAACAAACGCCACACATATATTCCGCGCTATTACATTTATTATCTTTCAATTATTCAATCCAGATCAAAAAGGCCAATAATAGGCGACACGCCGCGCCGAAGACGCGGAAAAAGAATCGTGCAGCGTAATGTTGAATACATAAATGCAAGAACTCCTGCCGCGCGCTCGCGCGATCTTGACTCAGCGCTCGTTTCACTTCGCGCGTCGACATTGTATGTCTTTTTGCGTGTGAAAACGTGTGTTTGTGTGTGCGTGTGTGTATGCATATCTATATGTGCGGGCGTATTTCTCCATGTACAGTAGCAGCCGTTAACTCCATTTTCGCGTGTACCGAGCTTCTGAACGAGCTCTGATAGCGCGCGCGGAGTCGAATAGCGGCACACGAAGAGAGAAGTGGGCGACGAGCGCGCGCGGTTATAATTACACGCGTAATCATAAGAACACACGTGTATATATATATATACAGACCCGATAAGACCCGACGCCGTCGTTTGCGCACTTATCGTTCCTGTTTGATCGACGAGGATTATATTTATACGACTCATTCACGCGCGCATCATCGTCGTCCCGGACGAATTAAGCCACCGCATTTTCCCTCCCTCGATCGTTCTCCTTTCGTTCTCTCTCCTCTTTCGCGATATCGCGGCGTGCCGACGTCACGTCTGCAATCGTCGGTGGATATTTTTCATTTTGCCCGCGATCTCCCTTTCCCGTATATATATATCCCTGCCAGCCAACCCTTCGCCCGGGCGCTTTAAAGTATTACTTATCCCGGATTTTACCCGCCCGACCGATCCCGGGTCAGATCAATCACTTATTCGTGATCGATCGCGTGACGCGCTTTAAGGATGTTTATAAGAGAGAGGAGACGGGTGAAGTGAGAGGTGCGGATACACTCGCCGCGCGCGCGATTCCCGATGACATGACGTGAAGAGAGGTGTGTATCGCATCCGTCCGCGCGCTTATGTATGAAATTACATCCCTTTCCCGTGAAGTGATATAATTTATTTCGTTTTCGCGACGGGGAGGAGAAACGGGATTAGCCGGTGAGAGATGGAAAAAATGAGAATTCCGCGACGTTTCCGCCGCGTGATAAATATATTCCGATCAATAGGATAGGTAATAATAACATTATTAACGCGAACTAACGACCGACCTTCTGATAACGAGCGTTTTTTTTTTTCATTTTATCCAGCTACGCTTTTTTGAGAAAAACGGGGTCACGGTGATGTGAGCGCGCCACAGAGCGGTAGAATTCTCGGTATTAAGAAAGGAACAAGTGTATGACACATTACTTTGAAGTTACATTAAGTCGGGATCTTAATTTCCTGCGGAAACAAAGCGGCACTCGGGCGCTCCTCGATATTCCGACGTATAAAAGAGAAAAGAGCGGCGCGCCGGTGCAAGTTTTCCACCACCGTGACCACCACCACCGCCACCACCATCATCACCGCCGCGGCAGCTCGCGAAATGCGTTTTTCCCGGCTTATTATTTGCGTTAAAACGAATTTTATGTATTCGCGCGGGGCACTCGGCAAGTTCGGTGTGCGTGCTTTACGGGCGGGACGCGGGTGAGGAACGAGGAGGGAAGAGGAAAGGTGGAAGATGCCGAGAGAAGAAGTGTATGTAACAATAGCGCTGCTTTTTCATGATAAAGGGTTATGACCGCGCTTTGAACTTTTATAAAGGACGTTCCAAGTTCCAAGGGAGATGGCGAGACGCGCCAAACGCGTCTTTGAAACATCGTGAGACTTCCGGTCGAGTTTCGAGTATTACGCCGTGCTGCTGAAGCGGAGATATATATATATATATAGATATATACATATATATACGTGTGGAGTATCGAGAATGTAAACCGTCCGCCGTATATTATCTATTCGATGCGGTGTCTGGTAAATGTACGCAAATATGTCACATCCAGCACAAGTAGGTTGGGGGTTTCACGAAGAAGAAGAGGGTGAAGGAGAGGGGGATGGAAGAAGGAGAAGATGAAGGAAGAGCCGGCTTCTCGCGCGTTTTATCGAATAGAATGAAATTCGTTCCATCCTTTCCTCTTCCTTCTCTCCCCCCTTCCCCGCAGGGGTTGTAAATGCCTAAAATACAATTTCACGCGTAGATTTTGCGCGCTTCGCTTCGAATCGCTATTTTTAATGCAACAACAAATTTAACAACGGCGCGCTCGCGGATTTTGCCTCCGCGTCCTAATTAACATCAGACATAAAACCCACATACCTATATGTAGAAGACAAATATATAAAAAGCTAACCGCGGAAAATTTTGTTACGTATATATGCTCTGCGAAATGTTTTCAAAACCCGCAGCTTTTTTTTTTTTTTTTTTTTTTTTTTTTTTTTTTTTTATTTTTTTTATTAAATATTTCAGAACGCATATCATACACACAGAGGGAATTGCACAAATTGGCGTGCGCTTTTGTGCTCGTTCCTTTCGCGGCTGACGTGTTTTAAACATTACGTAACGTGTAAACCGAGCTTCTCCCGTTTCCCAGACGTGTTTCAAATGAATGTTTAATAAAAGCTACACATACTCCTTCCGTTTTCCGCGAAATGCATATATATCGAAGAGCCAAATGGCGCACATATCGCGTAATTAACGCCAACTGTCGCAGCTTAATTCCTAGTTTTGCCTAAGGTTAACGGGTAGACCGGCGTTTATTGTTATCACGAGCCGACAACGCACGGCCCGCGTTTAGCGCTAAACGCCCCCGCAGATACGCGAGAATTCCGTATTCAAAGTTCTTCATCGCGCGGTTGCCGTTTTGGAAGAGAGAGAGAGAAACTCTCGTCTCTCCCCGCCGCCATCTTCAAGATAAACGGCTCATATATTCCGGGAACGTAATTCCGGGCGGCAGACGCGCGGCACTTTCGGCGGAAAAACTTGGCACGTTCAAGGACGAATGTATGTTCCGCGCGGCACAACTAGCGTTCCCCTTCGCGCGCGCGCGCGACATTTTCCGTCGCTTTGTTCTTCAACGCGGCGTCTACTTCCGTCCCACGTTTTTACCTCGTTCCTTGTCCTCGTCCTCCTCGTCGTCGTCGTCGTCGTTTCTGTGAAAGCCAGCTCGTCGAGAGCAGCAATTTGATGTATGGCTTGTTGGGCCAGCTAAGTTTGCTCCTCGCAAAGATGTCGTTGACCCGCTACTATTACGGTAGATAGGATTAACCCTTCCGCCGTCGCTCCTGCCACGGGCGCGCAGCGTATACACGTGTATATATATTGTAGATATATATATGTATGTGTGTGTGTATACGCGCGCGCGTACATCTGTGTGTATGTACGTACGTGTACATCCGTGTTCTGGCGCTGCCGTGCTGGAAGCGTGCACGGTACGCTCGTTAGCTGCCCGGCGAGTCCAACCCCGAGTCGAAACCCTGAAATTTCCATATTCGCGCACGACGAAGCCCGGCGGCCGGGATTTTTAGCGCTTCATCTGTTTGTCTCTGACTCAACCGCCGGCCAGTTTCCGCTTTCCCCGCGACAAACCGACGCGCGGTCCGCAATCGAGTTACCTGATGGGGTGTCGCGCAAATCACTGAAAATTACGCGCTCTGAAAGAGTCGCTCGTGCGCTATATCGATAGCGACGGACAATTAACTCGGAAAACTTGTCGGTACTTTATTTGTTTTTATTTCGCGGCTTTTATATCCGGCAATCGGAGAAAACTGAGACTAGAATTTTTTGTCTTCCGCGCAATCGCGTCTCTCTCTCTCTCTCTCTCTCTCTCTCCCCGTCTTTCTCTCTGATCGTTCTCTCGGTATATTGAAACCCCTAAGTGCCATTAGCGGCGTGACAGTCTGCAGGGGATGTAGTCTTATCTGACGTGGCTCTTATCCACTATTGGTCAATAGCAAGTAGCTATGTACTACGTCAATTTGGCTTGGCTAACTACTAGGTAATTTCATTGTGTTCGCGACATCATCAACGTCTCGAAATTACGTTCCGCAAGGCTGCGCCCTTGTACACTACTGTGCACCACCGTGGCAGTGATTGTTGATGCTCCCTCTATAATGTTTGCGTCTCGTGCCCGGAGTATCAAATAACTTCGTTAACATTGCGCGATATCGACATCCCGATATGTCACGCCGACTCCCACGTCGGAATTACAGTCCGACCAGTCGTTGACCTTATCTACTATTTCGCCCACCACCAGCAATAAGTAGCAATTTGCTGGGGGACTTTTAATTTAACGTTACGTTTTATCCGTCGTTGTTGCGTGGATGTATACGTCGCGAAATTACAGTTTTATTCGTTATCAACGTTGAGAGATGTTGTAAGCAGATAAGCGGAGACGGACAGTTACCTCACGCACACCGTTCGCCATTGAAACGTCGGAATTAGGATCTGGAGAGGGCCCGCGTTCGCGTCTATTACCAACGGCAACCGGTAACTAAGCGTGATGGTTAATGCCGCGTCCGTTTGTCTGATGCGGTGGCAGTGGTGCGGTAGTGGCGGAGAGTATCGAGTAATTTCATTACGGCCACGCCACGTCGACACCTCGACACGTCCCGCGCGGATTACGGTTTCGCCCCCATCGCTGTGTAAAGGGCCGAGAGAGACTTGGCCATGATTCCCTCGCTGTCGACGTTGACTAGCGATGCGGCTAGTCACGCGGCGCGATAGATAGACCGCGACAATAGTATCGGGCCAACGGCGAGCGTCTATCACCTGTCGTATCGCTAGTCTCGTCGTTAGTCTCTCGCGCGCGCGAACGTTGCCCTTAATCTGATCCGTGTGCCCCCATAAGCGAGAGGCGGTGGCGGCGGTCGAGGGGGGAAACAAACGACTCAGATCTCCGGTACTCACGCGCTTGGCATACACCGATCCGGGTCGCCCGCTTTGGTTAGATCCCACCTTGCTTTCTGTCTCCCTCTCTCACTGTCTCATTCTCTCACTCTATATTTCGCTGTCTCTCTCTCTCTCTCTCTCTCTCTCTCGACCTAACGTTGCAGTTTCACCTACGAACACGAGCTGGCGTGTAAACGGAAGCTCGACGGATCGGCGGCGGCACACGGGACACACATTGCGTGTCGACCCGCGATGGCACGCCCGGATGTATCCAAAGCGGAGAGAACCTGGATGTGTCGGACGCGGGACAAGAAGGCGGGAACGAAAGGGAGAAGTCAGGACAGGTCGGACGACCGGGTATCTGGGACGACGGAGGAAGGATAGCGCGCGCGCGAATAGTACGATTCTGATTACTTCGGAGGGTCCCGCCAACGGCGGATTTACGGATACGCGTGATGTCTAAAGCTCAAGGGCTTCATGCTTCCGAAATACAGGCGAAAAAAAAGAAAAGGAGAGAGAGAGAGAGAGAGAGTGAGACCGTTACCCGGGGAGAAAAGTGTGCCAGTGAGTAATTGTTTTTTTTTTTTTCGTTTCTCTTTCTCTCCATGCGTTCATAACGTCGAGATGTAAGGATTGTTTGAAATTAACTCGCGCTTTTCTCTCCCGGGAGAAGAAAAATATAGAGAAATACGAACTCAATCTGATTTCCGTGAAATTAATTTTGCAAATATTAGAATAGTTGTTGTGTGTATACATAATGAAAAACTTGAGCTACGATTATTGTTGTTGTTTATTATTTAACTAATTTTCGCAGCGGATGTTTTTCACGACGACGGATCTCATTAATTTCGGCGAGTGTCATCTATAGAGGGTAGTTTCAATATTTAAGAATATTTGCTAGGAGAGCGAATCAATATTCCGACAGGATCGATGATACGGCGTCGGAAAAATGTCGGGGTGTCCGCAAACTATAAATCCGTCACACGGATAGTTCCCAGTTGTATCTGACGCCGGCAAACACAACATTGCTTTCCATACTTCGCATGTATATCTGTTTTTTTCCGTCGTATCCGTTTTGCGAGCCGCGGAAACGAAAAGCGCCCGGTATTGATCGAGTGAAAGGATTTTTCTACGGCCCGCGTCCGGCGGTCGCGCGCGCGCGCGCGCGCCTTTGATTTTTGATATTAGAAATTCTCATTACGTACCCCTCGTATTTTACACGGCGGTGCTCTCGCGCCTGCACACGCTCGCTCACCCACGCGCGCGCGCGCGCGCGCACACACACACACACACACACACACACAACACGTGTATGCATACACAAGTCCGGTGTTCCTTCACGATTACGTTCTCGCTACTCCCATTCGGTTTACTACGCCTTCAGGTGCAACCTGACGCCGTACATGCTAGATGGAATTCGATATAAGCGTCGCTTGAACACGGAATCATTTAACATGAGGAGGGGGGTATAACTGAAACATTTTCAGCTCTTATTTCTCAAAGGTAAAAAAAAAAAAAAAAAAAAAAACAGAAGAAGATTCGCGCTGCAATCGCGCGCGTGTTACGCGAGACGCGATATTCCCAACCTGTCTATATAACGCGTCGTCTTTGATGCCACATCCCCTGTATAATGCACTCTGAAACGCGCAGAGGCAATCTCAATGCTCGCAGACAAGATTCTCGGCGTGTATCTCTCTTTCTCTGTCTATATATAATATTCCTCTTTCTCTCTCTCTCTCTCTCTCTCTCTCTCTCTCTTCTTCTTCCCTTTTCTCTCTATATACTTGTTTTCCTCTTCTCGCGTGCGAGTATTTGACTTCAAGCCGCATAACTTGAAGTTTGGAAAGAAAAACGTTCCGTATAACTCGGCGCACTTATATCGAATTCGCTCGAATGTAGACCGCATTACGTCACCATGGAAAGAGTTTAACCGGAGTTTAAGAGGTATGGGAGGAAGTGCGAGGGTATAACTTTTTAGGAGGGAGGAGGAGGAAGAGGAGGAGGAGGAGGCCCGCCATCCACATGCCACCGAAGTCGTCGGCAACGATACAAGTCTGCTATCGCTCGAGCGAGTGCGAGTCAGGTCGATACCCCATCCTCCCCCCTTTCCTCCCCCTCTTTTCCCACGATTTGGTGAAATGCTTAACTTTAAGTGCGGATGCTTTTACTCACTCGGCATCCGAGCGCTTAGACTTAATAGAATACCGATACTTTCAGTCAGTCATTCGATATCGCGTCTATACCCCCAACCGAAGGTTATACCTTATCTTGGAAAGTACATTGATTGTGTCAATCAAAAGAAGAGAAAAACAATACTTCGAATAAAGTAAGAAATTCGATACCGATAATTGATACGTTAGTTCAAAGCCCCTTTGAGGAGCCTCGAACTATATATAAAAATTATTCGGAGTTTATAGAACAGTGTTTTTTCTTTTATTTGCTCTTTCTCTCTCTCTCTCTCTCTCTCCCTCTCTTTGCACGTTCTTTTTTCTGTGAACAACAACTCGTATCTTTCCGCTTACTCGATGTCTTACTAATAATCGAGAGTAAGTCACACGCTGAGACTATCGAGGAATCGAAAGCGTGGTTTTATCCCGATAATCCGATACCATCATGAAAGCATTCCTACATATCCGCATCGTGTACTCGAAGTCTGCCTTACGGTGGTGCGTGGAGTTGCGTCTCCCGCACAGGCGCTCTCCCTCCCATACCATCTCTCTGCCACTCTCACTCTCTTTGTCTCTCTTTTTCTCTCTCTCTCTCTCTCTCTCTCTCTTAGCCTCTTCCGTTCGGGCTTGTTCGTCGGGGGTGCCCCTATCTCGGCTGCGCGTTGCTCCGACATCGGGCATTCTCGGGCGCGCGCACTCTCCCGCCAACAACCAAGTGAGAGGAGAATTCGTGCGAGCAAGAGGGGAAGTACTACGCGGTGCCACCGCCGGCTGTGCGCGCGAGGGTGGGGAACGGCGCCCCGCGCTCTAAAAGCCCCGTAGGCCGCGCCGCCACCGCACTACTCCGCACACGCGATCACCGTGGGGCACGGACACGCTCTCTCCCTCTCTCTCTCTCGTTCGCTCACTCCTCCGAATGCTTCCTTTGCCGCCGCTGCCGCCCGCTATTTCCGCGCGACGCGTGCTCGCCGCACGATCGGGACGTGTGTGCCCCGTGAGTGTCTCGGCCGTGACTCGTCTGAGAGGGTTTTAAACAGTGAGTGCCGCCGCGTGCCCCGAGTGACTCCGATCTGAGAGACGACTTTTTTTTGTGACAGTTTGTGACTTAGTGACAAACAAAAAAAAAACAGAGGATATACATATTTCGGAAGCGGAACATCGTCGCCGATGACATATATCGAGCGAATATCGAGAAGTGAATTTTGAACGTGAGTCACGCACTTGAGAGACGCGCAATCTGTGTTGAAGAGGGTGGATTGTGTGCAAAGAAAGAGAAGAAAAAACCGAAGTACAATAGAGAGTGCGGCTGATTCTTCGATCGTTTTTGTGTGAGTCACGTTGTCGCTAACTCTCTTCTTGATTCTCTCTCTTTTTCGCTTTCTCTCATTCTTCGGAGTTGAACGAGTTCTCTTTCCCACTTTTGCGGCGCCGCAAGAAATCGGCTTGGATCATCATGGATTGGACTCGAGGGATCGGCCTGGTCAGCGTGTTGTTGTTCTGCCTCGGCTGGATCGGGGGTGAGTGCACTATGCATGTTGTGTGTCATTTGTTTTTTGCGTCAGTCGCGCACGAGCCACGCGGCTTCAATTTCGTGCGTTGACGCATGAATCGGACCTTTGTCAAACGTTTCGCGGTCCGAGAGAGGCCTCGACGCCAGTTCGCGCTGCTCGATCGATTCGATTAATCGCCGGCGATCCGCGTCGGGAATGCGCGGCGTTTCGGACATCCGCCGGGGCTGCTCTGATCATCGCTGTTTTGCTTTTGTTCGCGGCGCGACGTCGATGGCCTATTTGCGGGCCCGCTATTATGAGCGGGTTGCACGCTTGACGATAACGCGCCGCACGCGCTAAGCCTCTATCCGAGGATAGCCATCGGAAATTGTTTCGCAACGAGAGGCCGTCACTTATATTTTGGTCGTCCGAGAGACAGTCTCTTGAATTTCCGTACAAATTCTTTCAAGAGATACCTCGGGCTCTCGAGGCACGCTCGGCTCATTATCTTTACATTTTAGAGATATTTTCCGCGCAACTTTAAAAAAAAACGTTGTTACTTTAGGAATTTTTAATCTTCAGCAAAGAATATCACACGTTAATATTCTTACCTCATTTTTTTCGTCGTCGCCATTGCCGGCGCCAAGTTTTTTTTTTTTTTTTTCATGGAGCCTACGTTATTTTCCCTGCTTTACCGTTCTCGAAATTAGGAAAGTTATGAAATAGGAGAGATGTACTTTTTGAAGCGGGGTGGCTGGCCGTCGTTCGGAGGGATATTACTGATTCTTGCCGCACTAGCCGTTCGAAAGTAGTCATACATTTATTCTGCCGCGACGAGAATGACGTTCTATTGGTAATAACTAAAGTGCTGAGTTTCTGAATTTTTAAGCAGGACTCGAGTGACTTATGCATTCGAGTTCGCGAAGTGTAACCGTTGAATACTTAAGTATTGGAAATGGTTTAAGAAGCGATAAAATACTCTTTTGTGAAACTCAAAAAGTACAATCACACGATCCGATCTCGGAATAGTGTTTATTTAAAAAATAAATGGCAACTTCTCCCCTTACGATATAAAGCTGAAAGCGGTTGGAACAAATGGTCTTGTTTTATGCAGAAAAGCATTTCAAAAGCTTTCCGCTAATTATTCAAGCTTCCAGTGTTTATTTCGAGTGTAAATTCGAAATTATTACTTGGAAAAAAAATTCGCAAATATCTTGAACATGAAAATTGTCGCAGATTTGTTAAAATCTTTCTCTAAATAAAATCAAAGTAATAACAAAGTCGGGTAAAAATAATTTGAGAAGAGCGTGTTTTTAGCGCGCGAGTTTTAGGCGCAAGACCGCGACGTCGCGTTTCCTCCTTTTAACGCGTAAAACACGCAAGAGCTCGCGCGCGCGAGCGAGGCGCAAAAGCTTTACAAGAGAGAGAACAACGCGCGTCGCACAGCTCTCGGCGAATCGGAAGAGCGTGTTCGGTTTACAGATGTAAAACGCGTGAAAAAATAGATGACTGCGGCGGCTACGCGGCGGATAAAAAAGTATGTTGTCGCTTTTTTTTTTTTCTTTTCCGTTCCAGTCCCCTGACGCCTCGCACAACCGCGGCCTCCGGCCGTTTTTTTCCAACGCTCTTCAATTCGCGAAACGATTGCGGCATACGAGATATGCATTTCCGAGAAACTCGTGCTCACTCTTTCGCCTCCGCACCGCCGCCCTCGCACACGTTTCGCCCTCACGATACACGCGCGGCTCCCACGCCACTCATTCCGAAACTCATTTCGCGATATGGGATAAACAACGGCATTGTCGGAAAACACGAATGAAGCTCGAACGAACGTAACTCCAAACCCGCCGGCAGTACCGTACGATCCAATTACCACCGGTGGTGCGACGCGATTGCATATCCCGGCGATGCTTAATCCAACGGGGGCATTTTGACGTTATCGCTGATTAAGTATCGATACGGCGGCGATGTCTTCTCCAAGAATATAATGGTCACGTCGATAATGCTGCTGCGACAATTCGAAAATAAATATTATACAAGTATCGATGAGAAAACACAACGCGCGTATATATGTGAAGAGAGAAGTGATGTGTGAATTTAAAAAATTTATAAGATGGTACACATACAAAATTTTTGCGAGATTATCATCCACGAGAGATTCTCGACGTCCTTCTCCCTGACATAATCGATCCTCGGTTGGCACGTAAGATAAATGTCGGTGATTAAACTACTCTATATCAGGAGTGAAGAGCTATATCAACAATTTTGAATGGCACTTTAAAAGCCTTCTTGATTCTTTGACTTTGTTCGCGTCGTGTTGTTCTCCCTCTCTTTCTCTCTCTCTCTGCTTCCGAGGTAATAAGACCAAAATGATACATCGAGGATTACGTCCGTCGATCTTCGCGAGAGATATCGACGGATAAAAAAAAAATTTGTCGCCGGATCGATAAGAACGCGGACGGGGGTGCGGGAGAAGACGGTGTGTGGATGAGTGCACCGCGGGGGGTACATGTACCCCCGTATGGCGTTTCGCAGCAGGCACGTACGTTTATCGTGTATGAACTTCAATTTCGTGATGGAAGTGGATTAATACAATTTAATGGTGCCCCGGGAGAATTATATGCGCGCTGACATCTCGTACCTCGATCTTCCTCCATGAATACGCGGATAGGCGTGCGCGTATATATCTGTGTGCGAGAGAGAGAGAGAGAGAGAGAGAGAGAGAGAACTCTTGGATCTTGGAGAGATGTACATTGGGTTGAGAAGGACATCAGCACTCGGTATGTGCCTAATGATAATGGAAATAATAATAATTTCATCTAACATTCCGCGAAAGAAGGAGGTCGCACTCCTGAATCTCCTCTTTCTCTTCCTTCCCTTCCACCGAGTCCCTTTCTCGCGATGTACGCAAATATTAAAGAGTTGCGTCGTCTTCCATCTTCTCCGTTTCCCCGATGTCGCTCAGTCTTAATCTTTCCCCGTTATTTATCTTGACTGTTTGTTCCGAGTCTTTCACGACTATCTCTCCCGTGGCACCTTACTTCATACAACCGGAGTGGTCCTGTGTAATTTTTGTTACGGTCCTTGGGAGACTCGTTTCAGAACGCGATTAATCTACATTCATCCGTGTATCTTTCCTCGTTGATTAAACGCAGTTCTTGACATTATTTATCGTTCGCGTTAAAAGTAAGTCGCGATCATTACCAGTTTAATGCTCATTTTTATGCGGCAATGACAGATGTAATCGTTTTTTTTTTTTTTTTTTACGACACATTGCTGAATATGTACATCTCGGCTCGCGAGATAATTACTCGCGCGCGAAGGGCTCTTAAGAGATCGGAGATGATGTCGGGTGTACTAATAAATTGAATTTTTCTCTTACTCTTTTGCTCGCTCGTTCGCTCCGCTTTACGTAATGACAATAACACGAAGACCGCGCGTATCATTACCTAATGTACCCTCTTACAAGCCGCTTTTATACGTAGCTTTTGCTTTCTAATTTCATGGCTTTACTGCATAATGGCATACCTAGCGCTTTTAGAAGCATATGGCTATAGAGCACTCGGTAAATATCTCTTTTTTTTTGCTCCTTCTTTCTCTGTCTCTCTCTCTCTCTCTCTCTTCTGTCCATTTATTCTCCGTATTTCTGCTTTTTTTCACGAACCACCGTGTATAGAGCGAATATAAAAAATGCGTATGTACGGCCGCGAGAAAGAAAGAAAAAAAAAAGAAAGACCCGCGGTCGCGCTTATGAGAAATGTAAACGACGTCCTCAGGATCTGAGGAACGACTGTCACGGTCGCGTTCATTTCTGCCTCTATTTCCATACGCCGGTGTACGTACGTACGTTTCGCGGCGCGGAAAATATGAAGTCCGCGTAGTAGTAGCCCGCGAAGAGAAGAAGTCACGTGTGCAAGGGACGCGTAATACCGTGTTTAACGTGCCTCCGGATCTTAACCGCCGCCTGCTGCACCGCGCGCTGCCAATTTTTCACTCGCCGTTATATAATTTCGCGCCGCTGCGACGAGATACAGCGATCAGATACAGCGGCCGTGTTGCACAAATGTCTCTTGCCGCGATTCCCGAACAAATCTGAATCCCCTCCGCGCGCGAATGGTCCATTACGTGATAAATGGTCTTTTGCGCGCGACGCTTTTTTTTTTACAGATGTTTCTATTAATTTTTGTATATATAAAACGTTAATCCAACGTAAAAAAAAAATTACCTTTTCAAAGTACAAAGATATAATTTGACGTATTCCGTTGTGCGGAAATTATTTTATTACACGGATACAATGCGACGCGTATTAATTTATTAATCTTCGGAAAAATATTAAATACGATTGTGACATTTTTTAAATTTAATTTGCGGTTGTAATTCTATAATCAGTCATATATGTGTTTTAATTATTCAAGACGCAAAATTCATTTGCTCATTATTCATAAATAGCATGTACGCCAATGTACGCCGCGGCTAAGTAAATACAGCCGACATATGTAACGTGTGTGCGTCGCCGGACATTTCGGTATGTCCTGTTTGTTCGACTGTTGAATCGGCAAGGCCGAAAGCCGCGACCGCGATGGCGCATAAACCAACGCGGGGAGAGGAAGGGTTGTGCTCGCGGGAGTGAAAAAGCAGCTGCCGCGGGGGAGTCGCACGAGGAGGTGGAAGTTAACGGCGCGCTGCGGCGACGGGCAGCGTCGTTGTTACCGTCGTTGTTGTACTATCGACGAAATTACGATACTCGGCGGAGGAGGGGAGGGAGGGTCGGCTGCGGCGAACTGTGATCCCCGGCGCGATAGTTTCGAGACGTAACGCGCCATTCCGCGTGCGCGATCGGCATTAACCCTCCCCCGCGAGCGTTCACCCGCTTGGGTCGGGAAAAATCGTATCGATGCGGCGCGAAACTCGCGCGCGGGAGAGATGTGCGGCATTACATCGAATTCTATCGCGAGCGGAAATTGCGCGAGCGGGCCGGCAAATCCGCCTCGAAACCGCGAAACGACGTTAGCCGCGTTCCCAATCCTCGCTCTTCGAAAGAGTTTTCCCTCTCTTCCGATTTTTATGACTGTCCGAAAAATCCTACGAATCGTAAAAACATTTTATATATTTTCGATACTACACATGTACACACACACACACACACACATATACACTTCTTGCTTCGTCAACTATTTCTTTTTGTTCGGAACGGAAAGAACAGACTGTCCGCGGGGAATGTCAGAGTTAACGTTACTATTAATACACTCGAGAGTGTGCGGTCTAGTTATTTCATGCGCTATTATCATGTACGAGTAGCGTGTATTTCTCTAAACGGCTGAATAAACGGTATAGTTTCTCGCAGTTTCGGAGAAACTCGCGGCTTTCGTCGGTCATCGCCGACTTCGATCGTCGGTCTCGTCCGCGTTTAAGTCACTTTATTTTAATTGCTGGCTGTAGACGGTAATACGACTGACCAAAGTGCCGCAATCAAGTTAACGAGATAACTTTTACTTTCATGAGGTGAGATATAATTTTGCGCGAACTCTCCATTTTGTGTTACGTATTATTATATTTCTTCTCTCTCTCTCTCTCTCTCTCTTTCTCTCGCGATTGTATGTGAGCATTATTTTCGCCCCCGTTTTAGACAATATGCTCTCGTTTGTTCGCTGCCCCGCAACCGCAGTTCTCTCCAGAGTCTCTCTCTCTCT
>QVNW01001289.1:0-44158 GCA_014825475.1 Pseudomyrmex flavicornis | reverse complement strand
AAAAAAAAAAAAAAAAAAAATGTATACATCCCGGTGGGTGCGAACGGTGTGCGCATCCGAACATGCGTCGATCCATTGCTTGCTTATATTCTCGATCGCTTGTCGGGCTTTGCGACCAAAAATAAAAAAAAAAAAAACCAAACATTTCTCGAATCGGCCGCAAACGATCGATTCGTAGGCGATCGGTTCGGTTTCTGCCCGCTTTCGAGTCGCACATGCAGCAGTGCGTGCGTTTATGCAGAGCGCGATCGACCGGCTAACGGATTCGCTCGCTTAATTTTCTCTGTTTGTCGCGGTCGGCGGAACCGTGCGCGGGCTCTCTGACACTTAATTAAGATTTACTCGGGTCTACTCGCGAACGCGGTGTATCTATTAATGACGATAACGCGGATAACGAACCGTGCTATTAAATATGAAAGAGAGGCGGGACGAAGAGAGAAAAGCGGAATCGTGGGTGAACTTGATTTTACGAACGCGAACGTCAGCATCCGATAACGCAAGAAAAGAAAGAAATCTCCGGAAACGCGGTATTCGCGCGTATTAAACTCATCCGAGACAGCGGCGGGAGCGTGTTCGTTGATATTTATAGGGTGGTGCGAAATACGCGCGATAATGTTACGCGAGATACGCTAATGGCGTTTATGATATGCAGATAGGAATGTTTGAACGCGGTTACTTCCGCGCGACCTCACAAATCCAAAGTCATTTACGTCAGTTAATACGTACGGTGATAAATGGTCAAATAAATAATACGACGTATTAATTACTACATAGCGAATTCTGTGCAATTAATCGCTCTAGCGAAATGTAAAATCGCTCATTTATCGAGTTGTTTATCTCGGAAATATAATTTGTCGCGATCAAATCGATAATTATATACGATGTATATATATGATGACAAAACAGGAAAAAAATCTTTGAAAGATTGCTGTCAGGACGACCGCGTAATTACGAAAGTAGATAAATAATATTTCTATATCAAATGTTAAGTAGATAAATAATATTTCTAATATATTAAATACTTTATGTAAGCAACTGACAATATCTCATTTGGAGAATTTTTTCCTCGGGGAAAGTCGATTGCGAGTTCATCAAAGGATCTCTCTCTCTCTCTCTCTCTCTTTCTCTTTCTTTCTCTCTCGTTAGAGATCGGGTTTCCTGTTTCGGATTGCAGGAAAACAGCAAGGAAATATATATGTATATACATACCTATATATATAATTCTTTTGCGATCCGACGCGGCAATATCATAAATCCATTTCTGCTTTCGCAAATCATGTAATTGCTATTCCTGCGCGGACGCGTTTTCTCTCCCGTCTAGACCAAAAAGGACGAAAAGTCTGTGCTAGCGGCTCGCGCCGGTAGCGCCGGTCTCGCATCCTGGGCGTACAATCCAATTATAGCGAGCGCGATCGCGCTCGCGGACCAGATCGCGGTCGCGCTTATCATAAATCAAGATTAACGGTCGCCGCAAGATTTTCGCCAAGTCTGGCCAAGAGAGGGAGAGAGAGAGAAAGACCGGCCCCGATAAATATCGACTTTTTGAGAAGAACCTATGTACGCGGTACATACCGCAGTTGTCTCTCAGCACGTGCATTTAACGCGAACTGCACTCGAAACGCGAAAAAGAAACGTCACGAAAGCGATGATCGATTATAATGATCCCGCGCGTGCGTTAAAACGTTTGTCCGATCGAATATATATTTCATGATTTTCGATTCGTGTTTTTCCGCGATCGTTTTCTTGTTTTCTCTCTCTCTCTCTCTCTCTCTCTCTCTCTCTTTCTTTCTCTTTCTCTCTCCTCTTCCTACACGTCATTGACGACGAAACTGGTTTAGTTCCTCGTCGCGGAAGAGGAACGGCTTTCCAGGAGCGAGTATGTATGGGAATTGATAAAACTTGGACATTCTTTCAGTCTGAAATATTTTCAATAGTGTGATTTCTTAAATAATTTTATATAAAGGTACGTATTGTGCAGAGCAAAAGAGAACACGGAATGTTTCCTAATGATTTCTCACTGGAATTAAAGAATTTTAATTGTTGGAACAATCTTCAACTCCACAATAATGTTTGTTTTCAGTTCGACAAGATTGTTTTCATTGACTAACGCGTCATAACGTAACTATTTTCCTCAAACCTAATTTTCCAATTCGCAGATTTATCGCACATTTCCGCGACTGATTTTATCCGCGTCTCGATAAACGGACACGCGATGATCGGACGATCGGCGTTTTTTGATCGTCAATCAAGCCTGGGGCGAGCCGATCTCCCAGATATACGCAAACCGGTCACCACCAGCGGGACCAGATCCGCGACGGGTTAGGTTACGATAAATCGCGGGTAACGGCTATGAACCGGAGAGAGAGATTCGCGCGCTGCCGGGTTCTCGTGTTAATTTTCTGTTTGTTTTCTAATTAACTTCTCGCGAGCGAGAACTTCTACCTCGCAGGACTCGCTTTGCGCGCGAGAGCTTCGGGCGTGACCGCCGCGCAAGTTTCTCAGAGGATTATAATTCCCGCGAGTTCTCTCTCACACCGGGATTACGCGCGAGTTCGAATAAATTCAATAATTAAGATACTTGCGCGCGCAGGGATTAAAGGAGAAGTAACGTAGTAACGAAAAGAAAAAAAAACATAAAAAAAAAAAAACAAAACTCGATGCGTCTCTCTGTTGCGCGTGCGAATCGTCTTTCTCTCGCGACGCGTGTGCTCTATGCCTTTGTGCGTGCGAATCGTCGCTATCTCGAAACGGTTGCAGTTTCCTCACACAATATACATATGTCGCGAATGTTAATTACGCTCTTGCATATTTATACCTCGCAAATCTTTGCGAGTGTCCTTCGCGCATTTGCATAGCAAAGTCCGGGAGAAACTATCTATGCTCCTTCCTATATTTGCGATATTGTTGTTATTGAGAGATAAAACATCGCGGTTTTCTTTTGCGAGCGTGTGTGTGCGCGTTGTTTCGAAAAAAACACATCGATTATTCGTTTCATATTCCGCGTTCAGCCGTGCGTTAAAAACGACGGCGGCGGTGCATTTTTCAACCGGGACGAGGCGAGAGCGAGGGAGCGAGAGGCGTTCATCGGACCCCATCGGTGCAAATTGAGCTTAATGAATGAGATGTCGACCAGATAATTCAGCGGAGCTAAGTGAATTTTTACGAGAATCAGGACCCTCGGCCTATGCCTTCCGTTTCCCATGTGTTTTCTGGCTCGTGCACACGTGAGCGTGCTCGCGCGCGTGTGCGTGCCGGTGCGGCCTACCGTCCGGCCGTGCCTTTGCCTCGCCCTGTTTTTCAACCGGCCACGGTCACAACAGGCGCATATACGACCAATATAACACGGACGCAATAATATTTCATCAAACCGACGAACAAGATCTCGCGGCGACGGGCAGCGCGCGGAAAGAAATGGCAGCCGACTTTTTCGCCGACTTTTGGCTTAATGTAAATCGCACACACCGAGTCCTCATGAGGAGAATTCGGAGTCGCCTGTTGTTGCTGATTCGGAGTCGGTCGGAAAGGTATAGAGACACGACCTGCCAATGAGTCGGCAGCGGTTCTCAAGTAATCCCCGCGAAACAATTCGTTTCTTGAAGAAAATCTCTAAATTAAAGTTACATTTTTAAAAATTATTACAAAAAGCGCTGGACGTAAATTACAATATTCTCGTTTTGTAAAGACCATGTGGACTTGGGACGCTTTGTGGAAAAGGTTCCCTCATTTAAGTTAACTGTTTAATGTTGATCGTTTTGCTAATTGCTCTTTGCGCGATCTCTGCAAATATCGGTCTTACAATTGGTGCAAGTGTGACGCGCTAATTGATACAATTATAGAGACAAAAAAAAAATAGCAGCAAGTCGCAGTTGAGAACATCTACGTGTCAGTGGCCAGGCGATGTGTCCCCGAAGGAGGTGGACAGGGAATCGCGACAGGGACACAAGAGGCGATACACGATGAGCGCGCGCGCCGAATTTTATATTATAATTACACCTTCTCTCTCTTCTATCCTCGATTTTTTTTTCGGCAGCCAAGCTTTTCGGCCGAACGTTCGCTCTCATTAATTTCATTCTTTATTTGCATTTCGAAGAATCCCATTACAATTTTCATATAATTAAGCGCGACAATTTTCGAGCAAAAAAGAAAACATTCAGGAATAATTAAGAAATTAAGAATTGTGTCGCAGACTCTTCTTTTTTTTTTTTTTTTTTTTCATTCGGTCATTTTGTGGAAAAAAACTTTAGAAAGTATCTAAATTGTTTTCGTGCAAGTTTGCGGACAGTCTGCGATGTTAATTTACATCGTAATTTTTTGCAAATTGGATGTCTTCTTTTTTCTTCGCGGCAATGCGTTTTGTCTCGGTTGGAAATATATTAGATTTAGCGTTAACGTAACGATCGTTCTGCACGAGATATGAGCGCGCGCGAGTTCAATCGAGACCGCTCGATGCGATACTGTGTTCTCAATCAAGTCTCGGCTATATTAACTCACATATAATAAATCCGGACTATCGCGCGATCGAGTGCGCACGCGGTAGCGGTATATATATATATACGCAAACTTCCGACGCGAGTTTTAAAACGCACAGGTGCGTTTCTCTCGCGGCGCGGCGTCAAAAGATCTGGCCGTTCTTGATTAGCTGCGTTCTCGTTAGAAAATTTGCGGACTGTAAAACAAAAAGAAAGAATCATTAACGCGCGAGCGTAGCAGCGATAAGATCGACACCTGATAACGTTGGTCTACGCGTACGGCGATCGATTTTTAAATTCCGAACAAAACTTCTCATTTATTTGAGTTGTGTTGACGCGTGCAATAAATTCAGTATCTTTAAAACAGATAAGCGTAATTAATCGCTTTGTTACACAATCTAATTGATCATTGTGTGAATTGAAGTGTTATTACGTTTCTAATAATATACAATCTCGATGGATATCAAGAAAAAAAATCTGAACTAAAACACACGCGTCACCAAACGAATGGCTGCTGCGATGGCGCCTGAAACGCCATCATAACTGAATATATATCCACCTATGTCGAGGGTGCGTGACGTTGATGATGGGGGGAATTAATGACAGGTCGCTGTAATAGGACGTAAATAGCCGGTTGCGCGCTGACATAATAAAAAAAACCCCCCGACTTTTCCAGGAATCATCTATAGACCGCCTATATGTGACTAAAATGGCGTGTGATTTCGTCTGACAGAATTCATTTTATTTATTATATTCAAGCATTAATATTGTAACTGTTAAAAGTAAATTGTTTTATTTACACTTTTGATCTGAAATATAACGTGTAGGTTATATCATTGCATATTATTGTTTCTTTTTATTAATATATCCTATCAAGTTCTCTACTTTATAACATTAACCTGACACAGATCGCTCGACCGATGTGTTAGTGCACTTCCGGTCGCGCGTTTCTAATCGGCCTCTACGATCGGTCCTGCGACGAATTCCCGTCGTCGGGTGTCCAATGGTGCCGCATGGATGGACGTTCAGATATTGCGTGTAGATAAGCGCGCTTGTGATGCGTCACGAGCCCCGGGTCTGCTGGCAGGTACCGTGTATCGTATCCCGGAGAGTTGGCGTCTCGCTCGTATATGTATATACCGCGATCGCAGATGCCGGCAACGACCGTCTGCCATCGACGCCTTATTGGAAAGTCATGTTCCAGACTGAAACCGGAAGTTTTAGCGCGGAGGGCCATTTTCCATCGCAATGGAACTCCTCTCTCCCTGCAGAAGATCGTTTCGAAACTCACCGATTTATCGGTTCGTCCCGATGACGTCATATTTAACGGAGTTGCGAGAAGATTATCAGCGTAATTATCTGCTTTTCGTAACGAAAAGGTCTTTTTACGGCGCAATTATATTTGCGTTGTACTTTTATTATTTATATTGCGTTGAAACTTGAAAATTCTCAACAGTGAATCTTCAAAACTTTCAAGTGCGAAATTATATTATAATTTATTTTAAACATTCAAAAAACGACCATAACTTGTAATTGAAATCTCTACGTTTTTTCTTGCAACAATTTTAGTTTAACTTCCTCGACGTTCAGGGTTCAACATCCCTAAAGCCGTCGGTCGTAAATCGCGTAATGCTCGCTCGAATCTTCCGCCCACGATATTCGCGCGCGATAATCCGAATAAAAGGGACAATCGTCGCGCGGTATCTCGACGACGCGACGCGACGCAGGCAGTCGTCTCAATCGCGGCCGATGAGGCCAACGCCTACTGATCAAACGGGACGTCGTCGAACGACGACGATGCGGAATCGCGCTCGTTACGACGTTCTTACGCGAGTAACGCGGGAAAAAGTCGAGAAGAGAGTCCCCGTTTGCTTCGCGATCGATTCTCAAGCGTTTGAAGCGTATCTAACGCGTTATTGCACACGTTCCATCTCTAGATCTTCTGTTTTGACTCGCTGCCTTTTTCAGCAACTTACCCGTTACACGGCACGGAAATCCATCGCGCGCGGTTTCTTCTCATTTGGTTATATTTGATTTCTATTAAGGCGAGTACCTCACGCGCGAGCGCCGCACCTGCGTGAATGCTGGCTGAAATTGCATAAATCACCCCCGCGCAGCATTCGAGCGAGCCAGCAGGGCTACCGCGCGGAGAGAAGGAGAAAGATCGCGAAAGAGAGGTCGCGCTTCCTGGTTCGGGCAAAACTGGGATTCTGTAAATGTGAATTCACACGATGCGATTCATAAATTTGTTAAACGACGTTGTGAAGAGAGAAAGAGAAAGAGAATCGCACTATATCAAAGTACCCACATGTAACACCACCACGTTTGATGTACATTTTCCCGATGGCTCTTGCAAATGTACGTTTGATGCAATGTATCTGCGTGTGCGCGAAGCGAGCGTTGACTTATTTAAATTGTTTAAAAGCCAAACGTGCAAGTGGGATGAAAATTTCCATAAGCAAACTTTTAGAACTTTTAGAATTGTGTTTATTATATAATGACATATATTTTTTAATTATTTTTTATCTTTTTACGTATATTTATACGTATTTAAATATGTTTATTTATTTTTTCTCAATTCTCAATTTATCCGCTCGGAAAAAAACCAGATCTTCGTCGCAGTTTCGTGTTTTTACGCGAGCGGAAATCAATTTCCGCGTGTAGCGAGCTTCGGCAATATATAAATATATCGATAATCATGTGGGAAAACTCTCAAAATTGCAATAACGAAGTCGCCGAACGTGTTCGCGTAATCGGCGCGACGCTCGACACATGCAAAAACGTATTACCCGGTGTAATTCACGATCTAGTTAAACGTATTAATAGACACGTTGGTTAATCCGCCGGTGGTTTCGATTTATCAAGAGTCATTCGACGCGTCGGACGAACGGTGATATACAATGCGCCATTAGAGCCGGTCGACGACGCTCTCTCACTACCGTCACGTGCAACGAGAGAGAGAGAGAGAGAGAGAGAGAGAGACTCACGCGTAATTATTTTCCGCGCGTTCCTTCCGTAAAGCGCGATTCGTCTCTTCTTCTTCTTCTTCTTCTTCTTCTCCTCGCGCGATCGACTTCTCCTGTGTGTGTTAATTAACTCCCGCCCGGGATTCTATGACTCTTTCTAGAAACGAAGTTCGTTCAATAAACACATTCCTCGCAGCGAATGTTTCCTCGCTCCGTTCGAAGTGTAATCGACCGTTGAATTAGCATAAACCTCGATCGCCGCAAATTCGTGAAGAGAACAACAAAAAAGAGAGGGGAAGAAGTCGGTGCCCGCATGTACGTATTATCTAGCGTTACTCATCGATGAGAGCGCAATTGCGCATTCTCAGACTTATAAGCGTCGCGCGACTTTTTTTCCGTTCGACGATTCTATTAAAATACGAGTCACCGCAGACGTTCGAAACGCGTTCGCGGCGATTGCGCGAGCATTTCTGCATCCGGCACGGAGCATCCGAGCGCGAGCATTCTCTCCTCTCTCTTTCGTTTTTTTTTTTTTTCGATTTTCTCTCTTCCCCCCTCCTCCTAACGTTTCGCGTATTTCTTTCTTTTCTCTTTTCTTTCCTTTTCGCGAGACCGAGAGTCTCGCCACCCGCTCCAGAGAATGTTCACGAGCTGAATCGATCGTACATTTTCACGTAAAGTAGGCGTAAGTAGGCAAACCGGGCATCGTCCCTCGACGAACGCTTTCTTTTTATTCTCGTAAAAAGGTTACGTGAGTCCCGAACTCGGTTAAAAAAATATCCGACGCTCCGGTTTTCGATCTGTCGCGGATCTGGTCCCGATGCATTTTTTTTTTTCGCGTTCGATGTCTCTCGAACTTTTCTTAAGTTCCTTCGTACCGTTTCAATAAAACCGAACACAACTAATAGCTTACGAATCATTTTTTCCAAGTCGCTTGAGATCATTTTCACGTAGAGCGCACGAGCGTTCGGAGGAGCGAGGGTCTCGCAATTTTACGGAAAAAACGCATTTTCATCAAATCGAATACGATCATTCGCAAAAATATGCTCCCGAGGTATTTGAATCGCAAAAATATGCTGTAAGAAAGGGAGAAAGAGAGGGACAATAACACCCTAGACCGATGCGAACAAGGACGGGGAGAGACACACGAGACGCTCGATTTCCATCGCGCGCGAGAAACGCACGCACGCACGCACGCACGCACATATGCTGCTGCTCGTCGGCGCACAGCTCGTCCGGTTGCCGTGCTTACGAGCTCGCGTCGTTATTCCGTATGCGCGATTGAGATCTCGTTTATTCCGGACGCGCGAAAAGTCGGCGCGCATAACTAACAACGGCGCAAAAGTAAGCGGAGAAGGGCTTATATTCGCGGAGAGAGAAAGATCCGAGAGCCGTTCATACAGAGCGTTTATTTACTCGCTCGGTTTTGCTCGCTCGCTCGGCTTTTGCACACACGTGGAATTTTACATCGGTCGGTCGGTTCTGCAAAGTGCACAATAATGCACCCGCGGCAGCCACGTATCGTCGTATCATTGAATAATAATTGGGCAATAACGTCCCGAGCATGCGGCATATTCGCGATCGCGCGGCGCAGTCTCTTCGTTGCGTATAAAGTAGCGCGCGCGCTACTTCCATATGCGCTTGCAAGTATTTCCGGACGCCGCGAACCATGACACGTCGAAATAACATGTTGATTGTTAATATATACATATATATATATATATATATATATATATATATATTGATACGCGAAGCGCGCATTGATGTGTGTAATAACGAGAGAGGTGCGTAAAAGAATGCACTCTTTTAATAATTCAATTCTTTTTGTCATAACTTCCAACTTTTGTAACGGAGATAAGTTTTTTGTTTATTAAAGTTTCACGTAACGCGGAGACAAGTGTTATTTGCATTAAAAGCCGAAATTTTTTTTTTTTTTTTTTTCAGCTGGCGCTTCGGGGCTCTTTTCCCGCCTCGTGTAAAACTCTGATTTGCGAAAAGAAATATTAAATGAAAACACCTGTCTCGCAACATTCTATTTACGAATCGTGAGACGTTTTTGTACGACAAATGACTCACACGCTCGTTACCGTTTCCTTTCGGCAAAGAAACAAGTTGCTTCTTAGGTAGATCGGTCCATCCCGCGTAATGCTGAGACAAATTACTCAAACGTTGTCTATTCTCGGCGCCCGGCGCCAATCCGCTTTTTACCTTTTTCAAGTTATCCTCCTGAGTTGTCGTCTTTTATTGCCGCTGATATCATCGGCACGTGGGAGGTAAAACATTTTTCTCTCAAAAGCGTGTTTCGATTTTTCAGATAGATTAAAACCTCTTTGCGCGGTAACGAAACCGCACGAAAAAAATCGTTTCAACAACTTGCGACGGAAAGATGCCACAATGGTGAATAATCATCTCCTACAACGTGCGTATCGTGCAAAGTATGCCAAAGAGAAAAGGTCAATATTACGGGAAATGATGGTCATTTCAAGCAAAAATTGTTCTAGTGTATCCTATTCCAAACGGTTTTCGAGATATAGGACTAGATTTTTGTTGGTATGATTGGATGAAGAATCAAATGTAAAGTGTAGAAGAGTAAAATGTAGAAAACCAAAACAACAATCTGTTTGCTCACTTAATAAATATTATAAAAAATGTGCCGCTCGGAAAAAATCCAAAATGTTAAATAATTCCGAAGTATCGACGCACACGCGTGATAAGGTGGAATATATATATCGTGATTTTTTCTGTCATATTTGACTTAATAGCTTATGGTTATAACATACGAGACATCGAGCACACAGGGTTTTTCCGTGAAACACACATATAACTTGTTCACACACACACACACGCGCGTCTTCTACGCGCGTATTTCAGATTTACTGCTAGATTCGGCCGATGTTTGCGAACGGCGAGCAATAAAAATAGCAATAAAAGGAGATCGTTATTAGCGACAAAAAATTTTCAACGCGAATATACGCGGCAGTAAATCAGAGAGACGTTTCAAACCGACGATGACGCTGATTCGAACGACGCTTTAATTGTTCGAAGGGAGACAAATAAGTCGCGGAACTGTGTTAAAAGTGACGAGGGAGCAATAAGTCGATGTACGTCATCTCGAAGAGAAAGAGGATTCGGTGCAACGCGAACGACTTAGTCGTAAAATCAAAATTAAATAGAAAAACTCGCCAGCGATAAACGCGATTTGCAAATTAGTAGAAATTCTTGTTGTGCAGGTGAGCGTAGCTCATTCTTTCTCGTTTCTTTTCTCTCTCTCTCTCTCTCTCTTTCTCTTCTTTTTCTCCGCGTACGTACATACGCACACGGCGATGCGTCGTGTCATGTAAACGCGAATAAATTTATTTCACTGGAGTTGATTTATACGATGAAAAACAGTGGTATTGCTCGCCGTGGTATTTAAGTCGGATAAACATTGACATCAGGCGTACGAGAATATACACGCTCCGATGTCTGAGATCTGCTGCGAAGCGGGCACGCGTATGCGCGTTTTATATTACGACACGACACTTATGTATTACAGTGTACTTTATAGCTGATTATCACACTCGCTCGAGTCAATATAAGCGCCGACGCATCATTCGCGCAAATTTAACGTCTCCGGTGACAGAAACGCTCGTAGAATCGGGGATTATTATTGTTTATCAAATGATGACTGTTTATCCGAAAAGTGTTTTTACCGTCTTGACGTTTTATAACGTCTTTCCGCACACGAAAATTTTTTTCTCTAAGTTTAGAGAGTCGATATGAGCCAATATGGCGGATGTACGTTCAAATATAATATTTTTGTTTTAATTACTACATATAGAAATTAATACACATTTAAATTAAATTCAAATTAAATTCATATAAGATGTTTGGTTTGCATCTCATATGTAAAATATACTCAATTTACTCCCCTGTGAAATTTAAAAATTTCGAAAAAAGACACCAGAAGTCGAATTCCTTTTTTTTCTCTTATTGTAGAATCAAGTATTCATTCAGTCACGTAACTTGATACATATTTGAGAAAAAAAACAAAATAATATTTTGATACGCAACTATATGTCGTGCAATAGAGGTAGATATTATAACCGAATATTCGCTGGCTCATTCTCTCTCGTGTGCGCACCTGCGTAATCGTATAAGTTTCTCGTACGACCGACCGAGCTCTCGGAATGAAGAGAGGCGCGTGCCGAAACTGGACCCGCAATCTCACGGGTGATCTTATCTGGTGTTTGCATCTACCGGTCTGTCTCAGGTTACCGAAAGGCGGGCTCCTCGAGGCACCCCGGAGCGTACGGATGCACGTGATACATCTCGCCGTCTCGCACACAATTTTTCTCGAGAACTGTGTTAATTGAGCACAGGATAAGATCGCGATTTCCCTCTTCTTCGTGTACATTTCCGTTCTTTTTATCTCTTTTTGTCTTCTAAAATCTAATATTTCAGATTGCGGATTTCGCACCGAGGTCGTAGAACTACTGTAGCCGATCGCTAATGTGTTATTAGCTTCTCGACCAGTTTTAACATTCGAGTTTTACTCATTTATCGTGAAACACACACCATTTCTTTCAGATAATTGAGCATCCGTTTTTTTTTTTTTTGTTTTTTTTTTTTTGAACGTAGAAAAGAATCATTTGAAAGATAGCCTGTCAAGTTGGTTTATCGACTTGATCCGATCGTCTGGTTCTTTCTTTATCATTCAACTTCCTCTCGAAGCGTTAAAAGAGGAACGGAGAAACGGAAAACAAGCGACAGGATCACCTTGACTGCGGTTTTCGAATTGAGAATCGCAGTGAGAGAACGCTGGTCGCGGTCGATCGTAAATAAATTTGCGGTATCGGTCGTAAGTGACGAGGAGAGATTAGCAATTGGCATAATCCACAGCTCGGTGATATCGCGCTACTAATCTAATTAGAAGCCGAATAGAAAAACGATTGCTTGACTTGTATACGAGATTATATAAAATTATTAGATTGATACAACATTTGTTCGAATGCACAGACAAAGCAAATCACCTTCTTCGCATCTTACTTTTCTTTACTCGCTAACAACGTGCGCGAGACTTGCGCACACGAACTGAGCTTCTAAAACGCTCTGTCGTTCGTTCGGCACGATTCGCTCGCGCGGCGATCGATAAATCGTGACTGAACTCTCTTTGGAGAGAGAGAAACTCGCGTCAAAGTAATCGAAGCGCGTCACGCGATCCTCACATCTTCATACGTCACGCATACTTCCGTACAGAAGAAGAAAAGCTCGCGCGCCAGAAGATATAAGATATTGCTGACGAATAAATTTTCGGCACTCTCTAAATACCTCCACTTTTTTAATAGCAATCTATTGTAATAAAAAAAAAAAAGTTTTAAATCAACAAAAGCGTTCTTAATACAGAGACGTAATAACTTTTACACACACTAAAAGCGGATAAAAGTTGTTTTGCGCTTCGACTTTTATTATTCGCATCGGGAAATGAGTTCGCGGGAACAAAAATAACGTAGAACCGAGAGATGAAATGGAGAGATTGAGTCGCGATATAATTTTTTTCATACACGTAACACAATGTAACAAATAATCCACAATATTGTGGATTATATCACGGAGAGGAAGATAAGCTTCTCGCGCGCCACAAGAAGAAGAGCCTCGGAGTCATCACCGGGCCTTCTGTGGTTGTCACCTTACAATGTTGAACGAGGAAGGGACAGAAAAAAAAAAGAAGCGACTCGTAACGGGGCGCAATGTGCGTGATATGTGGGTATATAAGTGTATGCGAGAGTGTGCGTTAGGACCTACAAGGAAACCCTTCTATGCGGTCGGCGCCGTGGCGCCTCATCGGCACCAGCCTCTCTCGGGATGAGAGAACAGTCCCGATGCAACCGAAGTACTTCGTCGTAATCGTCAGAGACTCGTCTTCCACGAATACCGCCGGATTAAAGCTCTTCGATCGCGTTCCCCACCCTTCTCCCCTCGTCGTGACGTCTGGCGCGTACGCAAATAAACACCCATCCGCTTGACCATAACACGCATTCTGGATATGCAACGCACAAAGTATACGCGGCTTATCAGACTTACGAATCTTTCTATAATCCTTTTCCCCGCCCCTTCAAGAGAATTTTTATATCAATTGTCGAAATTTAACATCGCGCAAAATTTAGTTTTTTGCACACACAAGTTGTTTATCACTTTTCAGACGATCTTCGATCGATGTTAAATTTGTGACGCAACTGCCATCAATATCATATATTTGATAACAAACTAGATTTTTTTAAATATTACTTCGTTTTTAGATTAGACAAAAATGTGTCCACTTTATGCTAAAATCGAATAGAAAACACATTCTTTTCTGTTCGAGAGTATTAAAAAAAAAAAAAAAAAATCCCACAATTTAATCGCGGAACAACACCCCCGACTTTAGATAGCGTAAAACAAAAAAAAGAGAAAAAAACAACTGGGGAAGCCACTCACGTTGCTCTCTCGTTCTATTTGGTCCCCTTTAACCGGCGTCCATTACCGATATTATACCTGGTGCCATCCGATGGCGCGTCGGACCCTTCTGACTTTCGTCGCGACTCCTCTTTCTTGCCGGGTTCTCTCATCTAAATTCCGTGTGATCCGTCGAGAGGGCCGTGAGAAGTACGGCGCCGCGTTGATGTGGCGCCCGCCTAACATCGAAACGCGATTATTTTCTCTCAACCGGTTTCCCATTAGAGGATTCGATATTTTCCGCTCTGCTAGAGCTATCGCGGCTGCTCTCCGGCCGAAGCGCCGTACGATCGCGCGCCAAAGAGAGTGTCCCTTCGTAATCGCGCTTAATTGCGCACGCACATATTGCTTTTTGCATCGCGCGATGTAAAATACGGTTACTGTAAGTTTTCAAATATATACATGTAATGTTAATTTTTACAGCGCGAGCACCGAGCCGTAATTGAAGCAGCAATTCGACAAGAAAAGAAGAGATACGACAACTTATTTATTTTAGAATAAACATATTGTGCAAGAAAATGCATTTAGATTTTTTTTTTTTTTAAACTACAAGTGTGTTTTTTTTCTCATATTCTATAACCAGAGGAAATCCGACATCTGTGCTCTTGAATACCGATTCTATTTTTTATTCTTTATTGGTGCATGTTTTTAGATAAGTTCAAAAAATTTACATAATGCCTTATGATCCAAAGAACCCAATAAATTTATTGCGCACGGTTGATGCGTGTTGATTTACAATCGTTAATTATCACTTCTGTATTTACACACGCGATTTCGTAATATGTCGTGCGCGTTGATTGTGCGCGTTTCCCCGCAAAAAACGTATCCCACAATTAAATATTCAGCAGCATTGGCAATAGCAATTATATGTATAGATCAAAAACTGACAGATACATTTTATACAAAAAACCAACAGTAAACGTATAAATACACGACTAGAAATATATCGTTGAAATAAATAAATCACAACTTGTTTGTTACTGAGAAGATATGCTGTTTTATTGCAAGAATGCAGTTCTCTCGATAAATAACCGCATATTTGTATCAAAAGTCAGCGAGTGACTTGCATAAAATTTAAATTTTTTAATTTATAATAGTAATTTAATTTAATATCGTTTTGTATTATATAAATATTCGAAACAGTTTGGTTTACTTTTACTCACGTTAATTCACGCACATATTCTTTATGCCAGATATCCCTAATCCCACCGTATTTTTTTAAACAATAGCCCTACGTACAGAGCCCTAATCGTAATACAGGCAAAACCACTCGGAGAAGAATCACGCAACGGATAATAAATTAGCTTTCATCGGATCGCGTGACACATGGCTGTGCCGCCCTTTCACACCGATTAAGCCGCGCAAGTTAATGAATAATAAAGCGCCCGACGGAAGACGCGCGATATCTCAACAGCTTTAGTTTTTTATATATCACTGTGAATAACAATCACACAATCGAAGAAATATTTATTTGTCGTATTTTTCAATTCGCGGGTGTAACATTATTTTTGTAATTTTTTTAAATAAAAAATGATAATTTCCAAATAACAAGTTGCAACAATAACGCATTGTGTTTTATTAATCTATTGCACACACAATATATTGTGTTGTTTTTGTGCAGTCTTTAGTAACAAGATACGCTGATAGACTGTTTTTAACCTGATAAAAAGCTCAACGCTTGCCGAGATGCGTCATTGTAAATCATTTTAACAATTAACGCAAACAGTCCGATACTTTTATATCAAAAACGTATCATTGATAATTGTACCCGTTACACATATTTATCATTGACGAAGCGGGAGAATAAATTGATTTTGTCTCGATGACAAGGTTGCGCGCTTTTCTACAACGTTGTCAGGCGATATCAAATTGACTCCCGATGTCGAGTTAAGTTATGCTAATTTTATTACTGCCGTTATATGGCACACGTTTGATATTACGTTGTTTTTCATATCGCAAATTGAGATAAGCTATACGTAGCCGCTTGTTACGCTTCGTCAAGCAACGTCATTAATGCCAATTAGAAAAATTAACACAAAATAAAAAAGTCCAAAGTTGTGAATGAGTCGCGTTGATTCTCATCGAATATTATTGTTGCTCTGCGTTCTGAACATTGATTCGCGAAACACTTACATACGCGTAAACTACGCGTATCGCTTTATAACATATATTCGTGCCCTTGCGGCACAATTACACAGATATAATAAATTGATGTAAAATACATTATTTATAAAAAAAAAAAAAAAAAATGAATATGCGACATCGATATCTCGACGATTGGACGACGATACGCGAAAAGCAAAGTAATCATCTTAGTTTTTTTTTGTTTTTTCTCGAAATAAACTGACTTTAAATCATGTGTAACTTGTGTGAGATTTTTTGAAAATACTTTCAATTATTTGTATATCATTTTGATATTTTTTTACTTCACGTCGCAAACACGTCCTCCCCCGGAAACTTCACGTGCGATTAAATATTCGCGCAACAAAGTTACATGGTAGCAGACATAAACCAGTCTACGGTGACGTTATCTAATCAACACACACGATATTGATATTAGTTATACTTGCCACGGAATTCATGCGCGAACTCTCTCTCTCTCTCGCTTGCGAGAAATCCAATGCGAGCCGCAACTGCAACTCCAGTAGCTTGAACACACGGATGTTTAATTTATGACCATCACTGAAGTTGCCAGGCGATACTTCGGTGAGTCCGCAACTGGTTTTATCGGCGTAGGTAAATGTAAGCGTAATTTAATAGGTCGCGGACTTTCGCGATTCTTGCGATCGATCAAGCATCAGATGCGCGATATCTGACTCTAACAGTTCGAAATTCAAGTTTCTACTTGAAAAGAGAATATTGTATATGTCTTTTTTCTTAACTTTTTTCTCTCTATTTTTTTTACACACACATGTCCAAACATTTTTCTCTTGAAAAAATTACATATATCTAATATCGCAAATTCTGTTCTCCAATCGAATTATGATGGAAGATAATGTAAGAGGGAGACAGGGTAAAAATAACACTACGATACGTTGATTGATCCGCGCGTACTGATCAAGTGTGTTCAACAGTTTTATCTCGCGCGTTAAGTTGGTAGCGGATTCTCATTTATGGCGCTCTCTGAAATCGAATCCAAGTCCGATCAATCATCCGCCATCCGCCTCGACCATGCGGCGGATTAAAGCGGATCGCATGCGCGCGTATACGGCGCCGCCGCACGAACCACACGTATCGAACGCGCATACACACGCGACGAAAGCTTTGGACCCGCCTACACGGAGGGCTTATTCGTGGCCGCGATGGCCGCTATCGGTATCTCCGCAACCGAGTGCCGAAGGTGGAGACGCGTCTGCGCGACTCTCTTTCATTTCTTTCTCTCTCCTTCTGGCAATGCCTTTATTCGCTGGATTGCGTTTGTTCTGTCTTTCTCTTCCGAAGCGTGTATCATCATTTGATCCCCACCACGCGAGTGCATACGATTCTCCTACTTTTCTTCTCAGAATCCCAAGCTTCGCACGCGCGCGTATGTTCAACCCGCAAAGTATTCAACTTTACATTCTGATAAACACATTGTACATAGAAAAAAAAAATACTTCGAGAAAACTTGAGTGTTAATTCAAGATTTCTTTGCTGCGTTGGTTTAATATATTTTTTCATAACTTATAAAAAGTGTAGTGACATTAAGAGTTAAACAAAATACCGTGTAAAAGACATGTGATTTGCTATTGATATACACAATCTTCGGGACTTTTTTTCTAGTGTCCTTTTTGTGAGCGAAATTCATTTCGCTGCATCTTTTCTTTCACACGTCGAATGTGGTCGTAAATTGTTTATCTTATTCTCCACTTTGTTCGGAGTTACTTGAATCCCCGAAGCGATGAGAGCCAACACTCGTGAGACACGCCGACTATGGCGACGCTTCCAGTCGCTTCTTCGGCAAACGCGAGTCGACGGACAATAGGATGTTCGTGGGCGGCAAGGCATATGAGAATTCTATCTGCACTACTTCATCACCGGAGTATCTCGCGTCTGGCGATGCTTAAATTTCATTGAGTATATCGATACGATACTCTTCATCACTGCAACTGACAATATCGTGATAGCAAACTATAGTAATTGATAACGCGATATATAAATTATATATCTATATTTTGACATTTTATTTGTTTTCAAAGTCTGGGCAATTCAGAGATTTTGTTCAAAAAGAATAAATATGCGATGTTAAAAGTTGAAAATTTGTCTTTGAGATTCCAATTAATGAAGTTTCTAAAAATTAATAAAAAAACGGAAATAGAAATAAAGAAAAAAAAACAATTAAAAGCATCTGTTTTCTTGTCACAAAACAAAGAGCTCACGCATGCATATATATATCTTCTCTTTACACTTGGTGATCGTTTTTCTAAATTTCGCGCGATGCAAATCGCGCGTCGTGTTCCATGCATCGTGCTTAAGTGGAATGCATAGATACGGCGACAAGCCGCGACGCGTATTCTCAAGAAGATGCGCGTATCCCGACCCGTGGGCGGCATAGAAACTCACGTACCGAAATGGCTCGTTGCGCCAACAGGATGGCGATGTGTATCGGTCTGTACGCACGCGCATATACGCCATTTTCTAACGTTTCTAACAATACCG
Organism: Pseudomyrmex flavicornis; assembly: GCA_014825475.1. Classification (NCBI taxonomy): domain Eukaryota; kingdom Metazoa; phylum Arthropoda; class Insecta; order Hymenoptera; family Formicidae; genus Pseudomyrmex; species Pseudomyrmex flavicornis. The sequence goes on along the minus strand of QVNW01001289.1, from coordinate 25,611 downwards.
CGGAGCAAATGTAGATTCTCGACGCAGCGTCTCGTTAAGTGTCGTTGTAAAATCCACATTGCGTCATAAATTTCGCGCAAGAAGTTTCTAAAAACGCGCTGAAAATCATATCTCATTAATGACAACAAAATGTGATAATTTATCAATTATTGGAAAAAACAAAATATATAGTTCTCATCTATTCATTTTTGTCTTTGAGTCTTCAAGAACTTTTCCAATTCCACCACCACGAAATCGTGAGACGTCTCGCGACCATGACGGAACTCGGCATTTTTGTTTTTTGTTTTTTTTTGTTTTTTTCACGACCACCATTGGTCTCACGGCCATTACTGGCCCACGCCACGTTTACACTCGTTTTCTGACATGACGCTCGAAATCTCAATACATGCCTGAGCCGGTTTTATTGTCTAGAGGGAACCATTAGCATTATCTGTCATGTTAGTAGCTTTCTCGTGTTATATTACTGCCGTTGTATACAGAGAGATAGATCTTTCCGCGGTAGCTGAGTGATTTTGTCAACGATATCTTTCTGTTCTTCGATACGCACTGTTATCTATTGCATTCTTTTTTGTTTTTGTCTTTTTCTTCTTTCTTGGGTATATCTGAAAAGAAAATTCTCTTTTATTTAACGGAACTCACGTTACTCACAAAATCGATTCCGATTTTACACATTCGCAATGTATTTTTTTCCCGCAGATGCCGTGGTGGTAGCAGCTCTCGGGGAGGATGTTCCACGGGGGTGGAAGCGGCGGGTACGGCGCAGGATCCGACTACCAACAGCAATCTCAGCAGCAGCAGCAGCAACACGGACAGCAACTCCAAGCGCCCGTCTACGTTCCCTCGTCCAGACCGGCGATACCATCCGCAGCCACGGCGGCGCAATACCATTCCTTTCCTACTTCACCCTCGCCCGCATGGTACGTGTAACTTTTCACAAGTTTTATATGCACTTTTATGTAAAATTCAAAAGAACATCAGTCAGTAATATGTCGCGCTGACTCATAATATTGGAAAAAAAACAAACTTGTAATAATTACGTCATTTTTTCAACTTTTACAAAGGGAGAAAACGACATCCTGGCAGCACGGGGTGGAGACGTACGCGGCGCATCACGCGCTCGCCGGTCACACGAGCGGCACCGCGGCGGCGATGGGTCCGCACGCCGGTCCCGGTCATCCGCACGCGGCCCATCCGCACGCGGCGCATCCGCACTCGACCGCGCTTGCCGCGGCCGCGCCGTTTTACGCGCAAAACGTGATGATGTCCTCCTGGCGTTACGACAGCGCCGGCTTTCAGCGTGCGTCGTATGGTTCGTATAACATTTCATATTTTTCTGGTTATCGCGAGGCGGATTGTAAAACTCGTAACGCGAAAAAAGAATGATAACAATTTCTAGCGAAAACTACGCTTTTTCACAGAAAAATTACGGCAATAATATTTTATTGTCTGATTATCGCGAAGGAAACGAAATGCGAAGAAGAACACAAAGAAAAAATTGACAGATAACACGAATGAAAATAAATAATTTAAAAACGTGCGCATTAAACTCTTGAATTTCCTTTCATTCACACTGTGTTATATAAATCATAAATATCAAATTACCTACACTTTCTTTGTCCGCTGCATTGGCGCAGCGCGATTATCGGTTAACACAATTGGCTTGCGTTAACTTGTCACACGTGATGTCGTTTCTCGAAGTCGCTCGTCTTGCGCGCTAAAAAAACCACAGAAGTGGGCACGCATCGCGCTTCGTTGGCGTGCATCACGCGTGAAGTTGCGATAATAAACAAACAAAAGTTATGTGAACAGCGCCTGTGAACGCCGCGCTACGGCGATAAGATACGTATAGGCATGCAATTTCCTACGGTGCCGATTAGTTTATCGAAACCGCAGACGATATCACGAACAACGGAATACGTGCGCGGGAGTAGGCTACACCCGTGGTGGTATTTTCACAAAGCGAACCGTTTCTATATGCGATACCTCTCTTTAAAACCTATTCCTGACGAATTTATTTTCGTGCCCCGTCGATCGGCCACGCCGTGGCCGAGAGCTTCGTACCAGTCGAAACTTTCTATTTGCGTTAATCGTGCGCGGCAATATAGCGCAACCACTTGATGAAATTATTTTACCGAACTCTGTGTACGAGTGTTACGTGAAAACGCGCGCGTGTTTTTGGTTAATTTTATACATTGCGTGATGTATAATAAATAATCTTATTATTTATATATTTTGTGTGGACTTTCTGTCACGCTTTTTTTTTTTTTTTTTTTTTTTTTTATTTATTTATTCTTTCTCGCGTCGTATTTTTTATTTTGTAAAAATTTTGAAAGCACGAATCTATCTCGAAAACTAACACGACGCAACATTTCATGAATTTTGATCGGTACGGCAAAACCTCTTTCTTGAAATACAAGCTACAAAATTTTAAGCGACATATCGAATTAAAACGCGTGGAAAGCAACATTTGACTTCGTGATTAACACCGTGAAGTTGAAACGGAAAACGCGCCGAGAGAAAGAAACTACTTTCCTTCGCGGATGCTGCGCCACGTCGCCGTAAACGCGGCGGGCCATGTGCGATGGATAAGTGATAGCGGCGCCTTTGAAGTGAGCCCGGGTCGATCCCGCGGTCAAGTGTTTTACGGCGCAGCGCCGTAGAATCGGTTCAGAACGCGCGGATGCTTCCTCTGAAGAGTGCGGGAACCGTCCACGTCGTGGCATTCCCGGCCGCACGCTCTGCTGTCTAACTTTAAATCCCGTCTTTGGACGATGTTATCCCCGAGCGTCCTCGAGATAACACCCAAAGAGCGGGGTCTTATATCCTGTCAGCTCGAGGAATGAAGACGAATCCCCACTCGTATTTGCGGTGATTAGAGTTAAAAGTAGAGTTGGAGGCCTGCGTGACGAGAAAAAATATCTCGAAAAAATTCTGCGCGAAGGTGTAGAATAAGATTTAAATATTTTGTCGCTCGCGCTTTTCGCAAGTTTGAGAGTTTTCTCTTCGAGAGACAATTTAAAATACATTTATCTTTTGTTGTTTTTTTTTTTTACTTGTCGTTAATTCAAAAGACATATCACTGCGTTACTTGCAGACACGATGGACTTCCAGTTCGGCGAGGGTCGCGAGTGCGTGAATTGCGGCGCGATATCGACGCCGCTCTGGCGAAGGGACGGCACCGGTCATTATCTCTGCAACGCATGCGGACTTTATCACAAAATGAACGGCATGAACAGACCGCTCATCAAGCCTTCGAAACGACTGGTGAGTTCATCTATAAATGATTATACGGGCAATCTTTCGCGTATCATTTGTTCGCGTATTATTTAAATCGAGAGACACTTTGCGCAATCAGCGTGCGTTACAAATGGGACAGATGTCGGAATTTCAGACCGCTACGAGACGAATCGGGCTGTGCTGCACGAACTGCGGCACTCGCACCACCACTCTGTGGAGGCGCAATAACGAGGGCGAGCCGGTGTGCAACGCCTGCGGATTGTACTTCAAACTGCACGGGGTCAACAGGCCGCTGGCGATGCGGAAGGACGGCATACAGACGAGAAAAAGAAAACCGAAGAAAACACCGGAACCGAGCACCAGATCGTCCGCAGATCACGAGACCGCTACCTCGACCACATCATCTCCTTCCACGGGTTGGTAGATATTTTTTCTATCTGACTGAAATTATTAAATGTCAAATTAGAGAATAAACAATAAATCTTATGAACGTCATTACTTAAATTTCTAAACATATAAGTTAATTAAACACGATGCGAGCAAATAGTTTACGCAATAATTCATCAGATGTTTTTTGCAAAGTTGTTTGTTTGACATCAAAGCACCGTCTTGTTTGTTCGATTTCTCTTTGTTATTTGCCACGTCGTGATTGTTCTCTCGCACAGACTTGAAGAGCAATCAGCAGCAACAGCAGCAGCAACAGCAGCAGCAGCAGCATCAAATCGAGGTGTCGAAGTCGTCGACCTCATCGACCGACAGACCCGTTTATCTCGGGCACACCTCTCTCCTAGCCACCGGAAGTGTTGTACCTACCGTTAAAACGGAACCGCGAAGCTGCGATGGCATCGTCGGCCAGTCGTACTCGTCCTACTATCAGCATCCTCATCAGCTCGCCGCCACCAGTGAGCATCAGCAACAGGGTTATTACGGCGCTCAGGAGGCGTCCTATCATCATCAGCATCACGTCACCACAGCAGCGAAATTACTCGCGTCCTCGTAATCGGCTCACTCGAATTGTCAATCGACTCGCGTCTTGAATTCGGATGCGCCGTTAGAGAGAAGACTCTCTCGTAGATCTCGGCGTGAAACTTGTGTGTTCAACGATGTTGAAAAAAATCAGAACTGAAGATTTTTACATTTTCAAACGAGTCGCAATCACATCAACTGGAAGAAGAGCGAGGAGAACAACGAAGAAAAAAATCTTCTCCAGGGTGAGACTAGTCAGATGTGCGCAAATTATTTCAAAATTCCGCGGAACTATAAATCTTAGCGATTAGAAGTTAAAATACGCGTTTTGCAAATCCGAGACAAAGATGCTTATTTCCGAAGAAAATATTTATCTAAGATGTAAAAAAAAAAAAAAAAAAAAAAAAAAAAAAAAAAAAAGAAAAGAAAAGAAAAAAAACTGATTCTCGAACATTTTTGACGGGAAGAGATGGAATCTCTAATCGACAAAAGACTTCAAGTTTGACCGTTCTCGTTAAGATACATTCGCAATCGTATCTTATTTGATAGGAAAGAGCTGGATCTCTAGTCAATGACAGGGATTGTAAAAAAAAAAAAAAAAATTGTGAAAAAGAACGACGCGCATCAAAGTTTGATGAAAAGAAAAAAAGCTATATAAACTATTCGCACAAGACGCGATATATTTGCATATACTTTTTTATATATATATATATATATATACATAAAACCACGCGCTTTTTCGCGTCTCTCTATTCGAATATCCGTGTAAATAGCCGAATTATACACGTATCAAAAAGATATTACTGCGATATTAGTGCGAGAGTGTGCTTCCTCGTTTGAAAGAGAGAAATATGCGCGCGAAGATAAAAGAGGAAAATCGGGCGGATCATCGGCGAAACACTCGTGTGCGCAATGAAATACGAGTTTTGCAATTTTAATGACGCGTCGCGAATAAAAAAAAAGCGATGCTGTTGTTTACTTAAATGAAATTTTCCTCACCCACCATGCCGATCATCCAGCGCACTATACTTTGTTTTTTTTTTTTTACTACACAGCGAACGCTGCATGCACGCAAAGTAATTGTAAATAATCCTCATGATAACGAAATGACAACATTAGGAATAGATCTCATTGTTTTCGGCGATTTCATTGTTTTTAACGAGATGTTCCAAAAGAAATGTCGGGATTTCGTAGCGTCATTGTTTTCCAACACTTGACTCGTGTCTTATTGACAGAAAGAACTTTGAAAGGCTTGTTGAGAGCCTTTGATCGAAATTCGACATTTATTGTGGATCACCTCAATATATTTAAAAATATTTATAAAATATATATGTGTATATTACAATATTGCTGGACAAAAGAATGGCATGCTATCCGAAAAATGTACTTGAATCACTTTTAAATCATTTTTGACAAATGGCCAAAAATTTGTTACTTCTTACGTATATAAAATTGTAAAGAGCGCAGAGTTTTTTAAGTCGCTAAAATAAAGCCAAGGGGACACGATAGTATTATCAGATCGTAACAGTATAATATACACACACGCGCGCGCGTGCGCGTACACGATAAGACTTCACTTCGGAAGAAAGTGTCTCTAAAGAGCCATTCTTATAATTTATTGATTCAAGGTTTGAAGAGCCTCGTCACGATTCTCTTCCCGACAAGCGTACGTTTAGTTAATCTTTGTGTATAGTTCCTGTATAACTACTTTTATTTGTATAAACTACTACTTTTATCTGTCTCGAATTTTATTTGTATAAACTACTTTTATCTGTCTCGACTTTTATTTGTATAAACTACGTTCATTTGTCTCAGAATAAATAATTTTACCCTCACTTAAAAAAACAAATTGTATTTTCTTTCGAAGAGAAAAATCAATGTTCGAAATAATTTGGCAAAACTCTAATAATAAATAGAATATTAATCAATTGTATATTGCATAAAACATACACACACACAGTCATATATATCCATGCGCTCTTATAGTTAATTAAAATTTCCGCGATTATGGCAACCACAGGATAATTTAAAATTAGATACTATTTTCTCTTGAACTTCTCGAACTTAAAAAAAATATTAAAATGTCTTATTGATGCACATAAAAAAGTTATATTTTTTCAAAATACCTCGAGAGATCGATTCTCTGTATGACAGATTTCTCAAAGTTTATACTCTTCGCCGGGCAAATTGTCGTCTGGCTTGTTCTTTCCTACGCCGAGGAAAAACGAACAATGTCGTCCAGGCAGCGTCTATCGAGGAATAATTTCACGATCGAACAATGGTCACGCTCTCGACCAGTCTACTTCAAATATTATCCTTCCGCGTTCTGACATTCGAAGTGACATGTCGTACAAATCCAACTAACCCGCGCAGTCTGTTTCCACCACCCCATCGAGAGAGTTATAAACCTCCCTCAACAAAACAGTGGTAGTGTTTCGCGTCGTGACAGAGTTTGTCCTCGCTCGCGAGCCCGATCGGACATCTGAATCACGAGCAATCGTCGCGTAATTCCGTTTTTTCTTTTTTTTTTTTAGTCGCAATCAAATCTTTCAATTCGGCCGTGTGTTTACGTTCTGTGCAGTGAAAAATTAAAAGATGGGTAATTATGTAAATCATATATTTCACTCGTACACTCTCACCTAATCATCCATGCACGGGTAACACGCGCAAGTAACTGCCTCACAATACAGTCAATTGTTAATGATTTTAATTTTTGATTTTGGTGGCTGTCTGAAATTCTTAGTTGATAAGCAACGTATCGTGACAGGGAGAACTCTGCCTACACCGGTGTCCTGCAAAGTATGCGGCGATCGATCATACGGAAAACATTACGGTGTTTATTGTTGCGACGGCTGCTCGTGTTTTTTCAAGAGATCCGTGCGTCGAGGCGCTCTTTTCACCTGCACAAGTTCGTAGATTTACAGTACGATACGTAGTAATACGCGCATCTAGACCTAGAGTGCAACATAACACACTTAATCGATCTTATGATGTACTGCAGATAGCGACGGATCTTGCACCGTTGACAAAGCCAGACGAAACTGGTGCGCGCATTGCCGCCTAAAAAAATGTTTCTCCGTTGGCATGAATACGGCAGGTAAGATGTAGATATTTTAATATTGGAACGTGTTAGTAAAAAAATATTAAACATTTTTGTTACTTTTCCTACAAGTCTGATAAAAATATATCATTATTTTTAATTAAGTGAAAAATTAAATTATGTATAAAATAATAACGTGTATACGATATATTCTTATACAAAATCACTGCTGACAAGTAGGCGTGACAAGGTCGAGCATAGGTGCTAAACGAACACAACGAGATGCAAACAATGGCGTGTTAGACACGTGCTTCTTCACCCTTAACGTTAACTCGGGGGAAGTTAATTGACAGTGAACCTGCGCCAAGAACAGTCGGTCTAATGTTTGTTTTACGCTCTCGTCACTGTAAAGAGAACACATTTTAACGTTATGTTAGCGTAACAATTGTTAACAATTCGTAAAAGAAAACTCTAGTGAAAATTAAAAAAAAAAACCTTTGCACATTTTTTAAATGATATGCAAATTACATGTTTCATAAATTAATCGAATTTAATATATGGGTATAAAATTATTGAAAATATATCTTGTCTCTACATAATATTTATAATTAAAAGAATAGACGCGAGCGAGATGGATCGCTAAATCAGTCGCGAGTAACGAACGCAGAGACTACGGTACATTTATTTTTCATAGATACGGGTCTTGTGTAATTTTTGTGGTGACGGCCGTTGCCAGTTGAACGTGTCAGTTGAAACGACATCGAGCGTCAACTCTGCTGGTCAGCGCTTGAGTACACAAAGCTTACCCTCTGATCGGAAAGTTAAAGCTGCCCCTAGAATTTGTTTGCCCACGTCTGTTGTCTTCGTATTGATTATGACAAAAAAACGCGAATGTAAAACACAATACAGTTACGTGACGAAAATAGGAAAATATACAAATGGAATTAATAAATTAAAAAATTAATTATGAGTTGTGCAAGAATATGCTGCAAATAGAATTACATAAAAATTATATAAAAACAGATACAAAATAACAAGAAAATAATATAAAATAATATACAATTTTCTTTATGTTCTTCTTTTCTCATAGAAAGAGACATTTATTTATTGTTTAATTTTCGCAGCGGTGCAAGAAGAACGAGGACCGCGCATTCGACGTAACGCGCCTTCAAATAGTTCCAGCATCGCGTGGAAGTCCAGAATCAATTCGTCGACATTTTGCGCACGTTTTAATAGTTCCGAGATATATTTTCCCTTTAAGAATCACGCGCTAAACAATATCTTAATGAAGAAGACACTACACCAATCGGAAACAAGAGAAAACGTTTTTTTCCCTATTATGTCGCATCACGTACAGACGCCAAAAATCATTTCGCCCGGTAATTATCTCCTTTAACTCATACATTATCTCTTTTAACTCATTGAATTTCGCAGAAGACTATAAGATTCGTTTTGAAGGCACGGCTGTGCAGTACGAAATATCCGCGCAAATATTTCTGGCCGCCGTTCGGAGCGCGCGTCGTCATCGAGATTTTTCGTTGCTAAACGTGGATGAGCAAAATACAATTCTCCACCGCGGATGGTCGGCGCTTTTTGTTTTTCACGCGGCGACCTGGCCAATCGACCTAATGAGTGTGCAAAAGGACGGTGTGACGAGTAACAACGTGTCGGTTTGTCTGACAACGGCACGCACTGCGATAGCGAAGCTGCAACTGGACGATGTCGAGTTGAGCAGCTTGGGCACGTTTGTGCTGTGTCGACCTGGTAAATAAGAGTTGAATAAAAAAAAAAAAAAACGAATCATATAAAAAGAAAATTAACAATTGCGATGACACATGCGTTGAATTTCTACGCAAGAAAAAAACGCAACACGTTATTATATTGCTATAAATTGCAGAAATCGCCAATACTACTGAAAGTTTTCACGCGATGTCTCAAGCGCGACACAACGCCATAGCGGTTCTAATACAACATCTTCAACAACAAAACGATCGCGACGACAAGCTGGCCAAGATTCTGTTCGTCCTACCTGTTCTCACCGCGTGCTGTCCTCGAGAATTAGCCGGGGAATTGTTCGCGCCCATTATCGGCGACGCGAATCTGGAAAGAGTCATAGCGTCCGTGCAATAAATCTTTTGACAAAAGAAGTATAACTTTTTAATCGCATGAGAAAGTGTGTTACATTATCATTTATTTTATATGTTCTATGCAATTTTGGTGCATTTCATGTGTGTGAAGAGAATTTTTCTGATCGATATTATAGCATATGTATTACTATACATAGATATCCTATAGCTAAAGTCGAAAAAACACACTTTAGCAATTTGCTAAAATATGTGTAATATATGCACCATAGAAATAATTTCAAGAAAATATAAAAAATTTGCTAAACATTAGTTTTCACATTTTCTTATATATGTGTGTGTGTTGAATTTGTTATACACATCATGTATCAAATAATAAATGCATATATGTATAAAATCATAGCAAAAGTAACTTTCTTGTGTAACGATAATTGCGACATTCTTTCGTGATCAAGGGCACGCAGTCTTAAATCATTACGCTGCTTTGTAAACTAACGCCAGACTACATGCGCGCACTTGACGCGAAATTTTATACGACACAGTCTTTGGAATGCGAAGCAGAGAGGAACAGAATAAGTTCTCCAGCGTGTGCTCTTTTGCGAAAATTTTTTCATTTCATTCGAGACATTAAATAATAAATGAATCAATTGCTGCGAATAATTAATCGACTTGCGACGATGTTGAAGACGTCAAGAATTTTTACTTTAATTTTTATCGGCGCTGTTGTAATAAGCAGAAGTGAGTATTGCCGCAAAATTATATTGAAGCGCAACTTGTATAGCATTTTTATCTGATTTTTACGTACGCGAAATTAATTTGCGGTTAATTTTAGTTACACCCATCCAATGCAAATTGCCGTACCACCAGATGCGCCGAACAGGTAAGAGAACGAACTTAAATTTTTTTTCGACTCTTTCAAGAGATCTCACACAAATAATATCTTATTAAAAATAAAATATTTTATATAAGAACATTTTATTTATATCACTGTGTGCAGAAGCTGGATGGAAAGCGGCAATACGCGAGAAACATTGTACGTATACTTCGTCGAAGTGACTAAAAACTAAACGCAAAATCGCACTTTGACTCAAAACCAGATAATTGTGTTTGAAATTACATCGTTTTTTAAATAAACACGCATTTGTCTCGCGAAGGTAAAAATGAGCCTCAACCGATAGTCGAATATTACGATTTGAACGGGACGCAATATATTTTCTTCTCGGAGAGAATGACCTGGGACGAGGCGCGAGTGCTGTGCAACTATTACAACGGGAAACTCGCCATCTTGGACACTATGGAGAAAGCCATGAGTATTGCCGAGAAGATAGCGGATTCCAACATAGGTAACTTAATGGATTATTCTCCCATAAAAAAAAATTCTCACTATCCGTTTTATAATAAGTGAACATTTTTAATTTCTTTGCGCGCGCGTATTTCTTCTCTCTCGATAAATTTATATCGAGATTAGAAATGGATGAAGATTCGTGGCTCGGGGGCCGACGTTTGGGAAACACATGGTCGTGGACATACGATCGCGCTGACTCGCAAATGAACACCGAGATACCTCTGGAGCCGAACATCGAGAACTATCCCCCGTGGACCAGAAGAGCAACGCGACCGATGAAGAACTGTCTGGCGATAGATCGCCGTTCGCATTCCCACCCCAATTTCGTCGATCTCGACTGTCGTTTGCAGCGGCCGTTTATTTGCGAAAAGAGTAACAGACGTTTTTCTCGAGACAGTTTATGTTGTTTGGAACATTATAGTTTCTGTAGAAAATCGAACATAATAGAACACATTTAAGTGATAGGATATTTTTTAATTTGAAAGAATGTCAAATATTTCAACGTGAAAGCCAATTTCTGTCGCCAGGAATCGAGGACGGATTCGCGAAGCCCTTACCGTCGAAATTGGTGCAAACGAAGCGACACACGTATACTTTTTACCACGCCAGATTCACCTGGGAAGAAGCCGCGGTGTACTGTCGTTTATCGGGTGCCAGATTGGCGATACTGAGAGACACAAACATCATCGAGATTCTCGCCTACAGTATGACGAAGGCGCGTCCGGGTAAAGAAATTGCGCGATTAATGATTTTATTTTATCGAAGCTATAACCTCGCGATGTTTATAGAGCTTATAAGAGCGTCATCGCATTGCCTCGTAGATTGGTACGCACTTACTCACAAATGCGAGGATAAACGTTTAGCTGCGTTGCTCGTAAACAATAATAACCACAAATCAGATTAAAATAAAGATAATAACAATAAACGTTGTTATTTTCGCGGGACACTCGTAAACGAAACGTAAAACACGCGCTTTTCGATAATGAAAAAAATTACACAAATCACGGAAAATTGCACGATGTTAAAACACAAAGTAGTCGCGGAAGAGATAGCCGAAATTTTATTCGCACATAACGCAAGCAAATCTAAAACTTCATAAAAGAGACTTTTTTTTACATCTCTGATTTTATAGAAAATTTTAAATTTTTTGATTTCTCATTAATTTTCTCTAACTGTTCAATGTTGAACTTTTTAACGCAAGATTTCGAGGCCGTCTGGATCGGAGCGCGCTACACCTACGGACAATGGGTGTGGATGTCCACGGGTACGAGCTTGGAATCTATCAAGGGCGATAACGGGTATCCACCGTGGATAGCCGGCAGATCCGAGAGGAACGACGGGTGTTTGCTTTTCGATCGACACATGGAGAACACTCCGAGTTTCGTCGAGACGAAATGCGACCGCAAACGCGACTTCGTGTGCGAGGAATGTGCGTCTCCTTATTGCGTGTATTATTGTGGTTTTTAATAATAGTTACTCTTGAAGGAATGTCAAGTATCTTTTTTTATTACCGTGATCACAACACAATTCTAGCTGACTTTGTAAACTCGCGCGCGATTTACGTTTAGCGTCTCTTGTCTATTTCCATTAAGATACTCTTCGTATAAAGATAATCCTTGTTTATGGTTCGCTGTAGATCCAGAAGACGAGACTAGCAGCTGGCTGAACGAGCCGATAAAGTTCGCGTATAATAATAATATCTACATTATTTATCCACTGGAAAAAAACTGGCGAGAGAGCAATGCGTTCTGCAACGAGCGAGGTAGCGTGCTCGCTTATATGAACGACATAAACGTTACCAATCTGATCGTCGAAGCAATGGGCGATCATCCCAAAGGTATACCTCGTTCGGATAATGACAGAAAATGATAGGACAAAAATTATCGTTATTAATATTTGTTCTCGGTTTTGAAAATTGTTGTGTTCCACGAGAGTTAAAGTCCAAGTTAAATCGCATTATTATTTTTGTTTAAACATACACAGTAGAATCAAATATATTTAAAAAATTAAATAAATTATTTAGAATTACTTATTGACACATTCTGTCTCGGTGCACGCACCGTATTTCGTCTTTGTAATCATATGTCGCAGACATAACTCATCTCTGGATTGGAGGACATCTGGTCAAGCCGAACGAGTGGCAGTGGACGCACAGCGGCCGCAAGATCGCTCAGCAAAGGGACCCGTTTGGATTTCCGCCGTGGGCAAACTTGAGCGAGCATCTCGATTATTACACCGGTCGCGCGTCGACCTGTCTAAATTTGGATCGCAGCGATCACGTGAGGCCGCATCTGTACGGCCTCGACTGCGACAGCAAGCAAGCGTTCGTTTGCAAAATAAGTGAGAATGTGTGCGATTAATATTTGAATAAAAAAGATTTGTATTCAATTAGTTCTTTTTTTTTTTTTTTTAGTGAAAAGAAAGAAACAAAGCGTTAAAAAAACTAACATCTTTGCTTTAGCGTGTGACGTGACACCACCTGTAAGGAACGGCAGCTGGACGTGCAAGGACACGGAAGACGGTAAACATTGCGAATTACAATGTGACGATGGATTTATGATAATGGGCGTGAGAAATATATCCTGCGCGCATCAGAACGGTTGGAGCACCATAAAAAACTGGCTTGAAGTTCCGCTTTGTCTCGGTAATCTTGTAGAATAAAAATAAGATAAAAATTTTAGCTCGAAAACAACGCGTCTCGAAATATATTTTTGTTTACATTTGTTTTTATATTTCGTATATTTTGCGCAATATTGAAAACAATTTCAAAACTAAACATATTTTCTAGCATCGAGAGATTACGCGAGGCGTATGGTGAGATCGTTGGATCACGACCTGCAAACCAGCGCGGGTTATTATTTCATTCTGGATCACACTGCTGAAAAAATACAGTCGTTATCGTTGCGCTTGATGAGAAACATTCTGAATATTTTTCCGTAAGCACGTAAAAATGTGTTTATAATTCAAGAAACTTCGCAATTAATTTTTATCTCGCGTTAAAAAAATCACGTTTTTTTTAGGATAAATTATAATCTCAAAATGGGAATGTATTGCGTGACAAATTCGCCGATTCAATTGCCGTTCAATCAAACCGACACGTGTGCCATTTTAAACGTGATCGATCTTCTCGCGAAGAAATCGAACAACGTGATAGACGATCAAATAAATTCCAATGTCTTGCGCGAACACCTGTCGATGCACAAGGAAAAAAAAGTTGTAATATGTAAGTAAGATAGCGATAAGGGACGAAACTTGAGAAGTAAACACGTACCACTTGGTTTTTTCTCTTTCGTGTGATTAATCATCACGTAATTTAACTTGTAATACGCGCGTTTTATTTATATGTTGGCAGTTACTATTATCGAAGGGAAGCACATGTCCCGCTATTTAGAAATTCTCGCTTATATGAAGAGTGTCGGTAATCAAATAGTTGCGATCGGATTGGAAAATAACTGGGATATCTTACTAGCTCTGGCTTCCATCGGCTTCGACCGTCGCAAGAATCTTTACCTACTCGATACGATGGAATTCGACACCGTTATCAACGAATTGCGCAGTACGATACGATACAATTTCTCGAATCTTGAAGTATATAATAAAAAGAACAAAATATATAATAAAAAACATATAACTCCTCTCTCCTCCGTAAAAAATAATTTACTGTTAATAACAATTAAATATTAATATTACTATTTTAATATTAATTTAACTCACATATTGTTCAAAAATAATTGAAGAAACAATTTTTATCTTTTCAGATTTCAAGAAAGGAACTTTACACTGTAAGAAATTATGATTATTAATCAGAATTTTTCAGAATATGGCAAACATAAATGTTTTTTGCAATTTTAGGTTCGAAGGAAACAAATATTCTCGACGTAGATTTGACTGAATCTGCGGATCTCGGTCAGAAGTTCAACCTGGAAAATAAGTCATCTAATATTACAGATGAAACTATTGATGATAATGAGGATGATCAAACTTCGCCATCTTCAAAGGAAGATCACAATTTAAAATCATCAAAACAATCAGATAATAATGGTAAATTTAAATGTTCTTTTGTGTTTAAAAAAATTACTAATTAAGAGTCGTAGAATATATAAAATAAGATAAATTTCTTATTTTATTTTAGATGCGCTCGAGACGGATGCAGAAGTTCCTGAAACTACCTGAAATATAGAATTCTTTTTTCTTATCGTGAAGTAAAAGTTCCACTAACAATACATATGCACAAATTGTTTTCTTTGGCACTTTATTAATGTAAATATAACAACTTATATGAAATGGTATATACAGAGTCTTATAATAATATGGCGTATCAAGTGATAAATATACCAACCATCTTCTTGTGAAAAAGAACAATATGTCACATACGAATCTAGAAATTTTATTAAAAGTATCATTTCCTATTTAATAGATTTTCTATTATTGTACGAGAAATATAGGCACTTTATGGACGTTGAACAAGTATGAGATCAATTAGAATTACATCACATAAATTTTTGTATCTTTTGTGTAAAAACATAAAATTTTCAAGGAGAGATACTAAATTGAGTAATTTTTTTATATAAATTGAGACATGATCTGTAATTGAGTTTGTATTCAGGTTTTGTATAAATTCACTAAAAAATCCCTGTTAAACAATAAAAAGAAATATGTGAGAAATATGTAATAATTAACACAATAATTATTATTATTCTAATGAGGTTCCGTAGGCTGCTAACAATATTATAGTAATTACATGATAATAATGTTAATGAATAATTATTAATATTATAATAAATTAAAAAACTTAATATTAACTACAATAATGTATACGATATTTCCCGGATATTATACTTCCTGGTGTATTATCATGCGCAGATTCCAAATCGACACTCTCATCCAAGAAATATTGTATATGAAATGCCACTTCGTATAGAATTTTACAAAATTAAACTACATATAACTGCATATAACAACGTATGGATGATGTTAACTGTCCTACACTCTGTTTTTAGATATACTAAATATTATCAAAAATCAATCACATAAATAAATATTAAAAAAAAGTTAAGATATTCTTAGTTCCATCTTAAGAATATAAATATTTCTGATTGTTTATATGTATACAAATTTTTATTTTCTAGAGCAAGAGCGTAATATGCAAATAACTAAAAAAGTATTAATTTGTCGCAATATAAAATCTGAATAGAAATATTTTCCAAGATGTATTGTGTAAAGAATATTTGTTTCTATATCAACTATATTAAATTCTTTTTAGACTATACAAAAGAGATAATATATGCGATAAAAAAATTATCTTACTTACTTACTTATTGTGTGCACCTCGAGACAAATATGGAATATCAAAAACTCTTCATACACGTGCATATATATGTATGTATGAAAAGTAATATATAAATGTACGACATATGAGATATTATGATTATATCAACACACAAAATGAGATAAAATATAGCGTTCAAATCTGATTCCAAGGAGTATTAGAAGAAAATTAATTTAATTATATTATAATCATATTATAATTTAATCAGAGTACCATATAAATTTAAATTTAAAAAAACAAAAAAATGATGCAGATCTTGTGACGTAAACAGACCTTACTCTTAATCAAAATATTGCACTGTTTAATGCATTGATGTTGTTTTTTTAAAACCACACCTAAGGAAATTTTCTTGTAACCTTCGATGTGTGTTAACACGTGACATAATTTATGCATTAACACAAACAATCAAAGTTTGTATGCGATAATAATCTACCTTTATCTAATCACGATCAGTAATATTTCTTCTTATACTTGCGATATCTCTCGACTCCTCCTGATTGCCTTCGTAATTGATTTATGAGCTTTGTTGGCACATACCACAGCTTATCGACATTATTAAGCAAAGCTTCCGTTACCTGACAACATATGGCGGCCATATTGACTTGGGCAGTTAGGTCGGAACGGTCCCGGGGATAAACGTAGCGGGGCGGAAACAGCGACGGTGCCACAATCATCGCCACGTTGTGAATCGACATTTTGTTAAATATCTGATTCTCGATTACCAGTTTCAAAAAATTCAACAGCGCCTCCAAAGTGCATCGATGTTCAACAGGCAGCGAGAGCACTAGCAGATTTAGAGAGTACACCATGTCATTGGGATTCTTCACACCTACGCAAAAACAAAAATTTCTTTAAATCTCTAAGAGCGCGCATAGCGCATCGCGTTGTGTGAACAATTTTCTAACCGTGACTGTAATAGAAAGCGTCGATCAGCTCGACAGTTAGAAGAGGCTGTGGCAAGTCTCGCAATAATCTCTTCAAAACCGCCGACAAATCATGACACGGAGTGCGCTTGAATAACTTGTCCATCTCCTTTGGTTTGCAATAAAAGTCTGTTTCCAGCTCCGTACAGATCATTTCCACCTACATAATTATCATAAATAAATAAATAAATAATATACGAGCATTATCTTGTACGTATATATGTGATCAACGATAACATTTTATATTTACTTTTTGCTTATGACCTCCGACACGAAGAATACCCTCTTCTTTAACCCCGCGTTTTGTCAGTTCAGCGATAATCTTTTGGAACACTAACGGTATGTTATTTTCTTCGCTCGTTAACTGGCTATCCCTGAGCAGTAGCGTTGACAGAGAAACACCAAATAAATTTCCAGCTGCAAATATACACATAGACACATGTTGCAAAATAATCACAGAAGACAAACAAGAATAATAATCTCATTACGTACTTTTTCGCCGCCGTTTATTAGGTTTCCGCCTTGTAAGCGGTAAATTATACGTATCGAAAATCGACGTCAGCTCAAGCCACAAGAGGGACTGCAGCCTCGTAAGATCACGCTGCGATAATAATTCCACACCTTGCCGAGCATAATCGTTATCGGCTGTCAGACCGTCGGAGGACCACACTTTAGACTCGGCCTCGTTGGTTCTGCACATCTCCTCGAAACTGAGATGACCGTGAGACGATGTGCGACTTAGCGGACGAGCTATCAAGTTTTCCTCTGCCGGCCTGGTTAGACCGTATAAACTACTGTGACTTCGGGTTACCGTGGCGTGACTTCCTGCAGTTCGTCTAAAATAATATAAATTAGAAAAATTGTATGAAAGTAACATCGAAAGCAAACATTTGAAAGTATCTTGAGCTTACCGAAGAGACGAGTCTTTCGGAACTGCCAATTTCCTAACGGATTCAGTATCTAAATGCACTGCATTTGCTACATCCTTAAGATCACTGTTATGCCTCTGAACGGGCCTAGCAATGTGCACTGTTCCGAGTCTGTGGTAGCTAGTCAGTTGAATTCCCTCTGTAATACAATATATGCAATATTTCAAAAATTTTAAAGAAATTTTTCTTTCTAGAAATTAGTAAAAAATGATGAAAGATGCAGTACCAGAATCATTTGCAACATCTCCTCTTGACCAGTGGCCTGTCCTTCTGAAAATTTCCTGCACAGGTACAGGTGCAGGCGTAGATACTGGCACAGGATTGAGAACCGTTTGTGGAGCACTTGGTGTTCTACGAACAGTCGTTTTTCCTTCATTTCGATGAAATATGGACACGAAACTCGGCACACAAGCACTGAACAGTTAAAAAACGAATTATATTGGAACAGGAAGAAATACATAGTTAACTTTATAAAATCTTGTAATATACTTACTTTTGGTGCGCATCTTCAATTACAGGTACCGTCGGAGGTGATGCATTTTCTGAAGTAGCACCGGGAATTGAATCTAATGAATCAGGAGTAGCGCTACGCGATCTTGTACCCGTGCTAGATACCTGACAAACATATTTGTGCGCTTACGTTTTTCATTGAAAACGTATCTTATTTATCTCATACTTTCATCAATCTCTTTGATGACGTACCTCTACGTCTTTGAAAACGTCTCTAATGTCTGGTTTGCGCACACGCTGACGCTGATTGAAACGTTGCTTAACCGTATGATTAAGCGATCGCACTCGACGTTTCACGGCTTCAGCCTGAGCTCGCGAGAGAGGACGCAAGGCTGCACCTAATTCCTCAGGTTGTACCTCCCTTCCTGCTTTCCACGCTTCTGTTAATTCTGCTAAACCCGCTGCGCGTAACCATTCTGCTTCTTCTTCTCCCTCTATAGAAAAAGATTAGATTCTTTTCTTCTTTTGCATTGCTTTAATTTTTATATCTTTAAATTACAATAATCTACACATAATAAACTAAATATAGTTAATTTACAGATAATTAACAAACCATCATAATTTCGTGGGCTACATTCTTCATCTAAGTAATCGTCCAACAGTTTTGTCTCCTCTATCATTTTCTGATATTCTTCCCAGTATTCGAGTAGGTGGTTATCACCTCCTGTGTAGGTAGCACCATGTCCCTTATCCATGTTTCCGTTGTTTTTTCTCTTATATCTTTGGTGTGTATTTAATTAAAGAGAGACAAAGAGTTGTGAGACGGAAGCATTTAAAAAGAACCTTGTTACTTCTGAAGAAATGTGTGTGTGTGTTCCCGCTTTGATATCTAAAAAGATCGTATTAATCATGTCACAAGCTTTGTTCCACTTATTACCTGATTCATGTCATTTGTAAACCTAATCTGGAATGATTCAGAGATAATCATCGGAATCATTGCCCAACATAGGTAAACGATATTACACATACAAAATTATCTTCTTGTTATGAGTAATACTAGCAGCTGGATAAAAAAAAAAATTTATTAGCGCTATTGCTGTAATTAACAGAACTAAATATAAACAAAAGAGAGTTGTTGTCTAAGTTCACATTTTAAAAATATTATGTTTTACTAACTACTTTATGCAGAAAATATCACAATTTCCTTGAACATAAAAAAATTAAATGTCTGTAATCTTTGATTTGTTATTTAAAAAATAATAATTTTAAAAGCAATTAAAAAGTATTTTCTTTTATGTCAAGATTCAAAAGAAAAAAAAAATCAATCTGCAGTAAAATTGAAGTATAAAAATAATATCTGTAGATAGTGACGTTCATGCGATAGCTAGAGAGAGAACACAAACACACATTATAGACAAAGAATTTCTCACACTTGTCTGAAACAATAATAACGACGTTTCATCACATTCCACGAGAAACCGAGAAACCGAGCGAGCGAGCAAATCTCGATACAATCGCGATTGTTTATTTTAGCGAACGCGCAGGTGCGATTTTTAACGTTCTCATAAACAGCAAAACGTCTCAACATTGAATACAAATAAAACCGCGACGAGTGCAAAGTCGACAGTAATTTATTCATAACACTCTGTCCTTCTTTCGAATAATGAGACACACCGTGCGCGACGCGTCGCTCGGTACGCGCGCGCGCGCGTGTGTGTGTATAAACATGATGCTCTCTCTCACAAATCACATATAACACATGTTTACCGAAATAACACCTTGATGCGACGAAGATATGTCACAAATGTAATGTATTTCACGCGACAAATTGCAATCGACATAACCTCCCAATTCGCCGTTACCGATCCGTTATTGACGACGAGACGGCTTTTTTTCATGAATGAAACACGGGCGGGATTCCTTCGCGGGGAACTCGAGACGTGTCGCACGCTCGTCGCACGCTCGAGAGAGTTTGTATCTAAACAGAGGAAGAAGAGAAGGCGAAAGACACGGTGAAAAAGAAAGAGGACGAATGAATATTGCAATTCACAACGTACCGGAGAGAAGACGTACCCGTTGCGATACGCTTTTAATCAGCGCCGAGAAAACACACCTCATCCGCGCGAGACTCGCGCGCGTCGAATGCCAAGTGCGACTTTTTCGAGGCTAGCCACTTCCGAGAAGTCCTAATGTATTCGGCGCGCGACCACGCATCACGTCGTCGTCGGGATGGGCGCGGGGGTGGGACGATGTGTCGGTGCGACGCGACGTTGTTGATGTGCGTGCACCTTGCTCGCGAGGAGACACGCTCACGCGACGCTGCTAATCCTCATGTTTCCGAGCGCGCATGAAAACACGCCGCGTGGAAAAAAAAAAAAAAAAAGAAAAAGACGTTTCAAACGCGGCAACCTGTTGCGCGCAACACGCACGCACACATGCGCGTACGCACGCATACATATCCCATCAGCCATATATCTATCGCACATATATATGACAATACATTCACGCATTCACGTTTACCGTCGAGTGACACCTGCGACGCGGCAATTTCAGAGTTGGACGCCATCTTTCATATAGAGAGATGGTAAATAGCAGGAAGGTGACAGTGATTTTCGACGCCACTGCCGAGGTCAGTGTGTTTACATTTCTTTCTTCTCTGGTTATCTAACAAGTATTGATACATCGGTACATTTTCGACACTCGCACACTTTCGCTCTTCAAAGAAAGATCATTGATGTGAAAAAAAAAAAAAAAACAAAAACTCGTAACAAAATTAACGTAGCAATGTGTTAATAAATTACTTTCCGATGCGATAACATTTATACGTATGTACAGCCTGTACACAATTACCTGTGCAGAAGAAGTAAATTAAACCACACTTGTTTTAATCAGCGTTTTAAATTTAATTTAGTTCCGCGCTTTATCTCTCTTAGCTTTACACACTCATGCGCTGTTTATTTATTTTCTGAAAATCAAGCAACGTAATCGTTCCAGTAAAAAAACGCTTCAAGAAAAACAAGATAATCGAAACGTAAAAAACCGGGGAATGCAACTCCATTAATCTCACGCGACGGTGCAAAAAAAAAACAATCAATAACCGTAATAATCATGAGAATGCAAATTACATGTACGGAAGTTCGCATCTACCAACTAGAATAACATGCCGATCGTGATATTGGCTTACGGTACTGTCGATCCACATTGATGCGCACACACACACACACACACACACGCGCGCGCGCGCGCGCGAACATCGGATTTCTTCGTGCTTACGCAGCACACATGTGGTGTACGTGTATACACGCAATAGCCTTCCGTGGAACGCGCTATATCGGGACGATACCATTCACTGATGCTCGGCCGCGCGCATATTACGGCGCGAATCATTAACATCGAAATCGAGACGCGCGGATTCTCTCGAGGTCGAACAGATTGCACGCAAAAATTTTTGCCAGGAGTCTGAAACAACAAACACATTGGAGGATGCGAAAGAGGAGCAGACTGAGATCCGAGATTTCGTACACAATCGGACTTTATTCCTCTTTTCTCTCAACAACGTGTTAATTAACATAGCAAATAAAAATATACACTCGCATTCCTCACGTCTTTTTTGCGTTCAAACACAAAAAAAATGAAATAATAAAAATGTCGTGCTGCGCAACACAGCCGCGGTAAAATCTACTTGTCGATTTTCACGATGACACTCGCGGCGTCTTCAACGTTACAAAAGTTTGTTCTCTTTAAGAACTCGCTTAAAATACCGGATTTCGATTCTTAAAAATTAGCATCTCCGCCCACAGAATGCAAATACGTTTAGATCGCAACTGTTTTTTTGCGTATAGAAAACATGCAATTGTCGCGACGCAAGATTGCAATTAAATTTGTAATACACGTCAAACATATACAGCTATGCATCGAGTATCGAAATATTACATCGATCTTATAAGACGTATCTTCTATCTAACTTCTATTAGCGCGATTGCCCCATCCGCGACGATGCGTATCTTTGTACTCGTCCATTGCACGAGCACGTTCGAGATACTCGGGATCGTCTCTCTCCTCTTTCTCTTCCTTCGAGATGTCATCCTTCTCGTTGTTCGCGCTCGTGTTGTTCGCCATGTCCTGCAGACATCGGGAACTCGGTCCGTTGTGCTTTGACGGATCGGGCCAGCTGAAAAAATAAAATCGAAAAAACGTGTTGTACTTCTTCTATCAGAAGCGAGCAAAACTAATGTTTCGTTTTAGTAACGCTCGCTTACTCTCCGTCCTTGATTCTTTGTTCGTAAAACTCCTGGACCGTCATGACGGGCAAGCTCGGATAACCAGCTCCGAAGACTTTCTTCTGCACCTCATCGCGTGTAATAATGATAGGCTCTAACTTTGGAGCAGGCGGTCTGTGTTTCTGATTCTTCTGTGATTCGGAAGCCGAAGTGTGTGTCGGTCCCGTTTTCTTCATATTCTCCAAAATGATCTTCTCTGAATTCAACATGTTCAGTTCGTCTACTATTTGGACAGCGTGCAATTTTATAAGGGTGACGAAATATTCCCTCTTGATCTCATCATCGATATTCGGATTGTCCAGATTCTTCTGCAAAGTGTTCAAACGGGACTCCAGCTCTTTCTCCCGTTTGTATCTTTCTAATTTTATATTTCTACGAATTACCTGCGCGAGAAAACCAAAAAATTGTTATCAAAAAAACAATTACCTCTTGCGCGCAATAACCATAAGTTTTGTCAACACAGACAACCAACCATATCCGCCAACATCTGTGTCTCGCTCTTCGATCTGTTCTGATTGTCGCCCGTATCTTTCTTTTCATCTGACAAATCAAGTTCAGGTATGTTAACATCAGTCAGACCGTATGCTTTCAGTCGTTTCAAGAAGTCCACGAAATAGATTTCTGCTACTTTAACGAGATGCATTCTGTCATCATTGCCACATATTTTGTTGGTAAGTTTGCCCAGTAGAGCTGGTAGTAAGAAATACTTGATGTTCTCTGTGGCTACTTCGTCGAATGTCTCATTGTCGCTGAACATATCTACTATAGATACCAATTTCGTTGCATCTTCAAACATACGCATTGTCCGTCTTATGTCAGCCTATAAAGAATAAACAAACTCACAAGACATTGCAATAATTGATGCAATGAACCATACATGTATGAATACCAAGAGTTGGATTTTATTTAAAAAACTAATGTTTGTATAATTTGCGCAGTACACGCATATGTGCATATATATATATATACACACATATATGGTGCAACTGCATTCCAAAAAAATATATTTTAAAATGAAAATACCTGTACTTTTGTACTGTTCGTGGGTTCTTGCGTATTATTAATGTTGTTGAATAGTTCAAAAGCCTTGTCAAATAATTCTGACAATGATTCTGTCGCGGGATATTTTTCATCTTTCTCACCGCTCAATTTCTGTGACAACACTTGCTCTGACATCGTTGCCGATGTGCGATTACAATTTTTGACGTAAAATATATTCTCAACTGTTATGTTTACAGATCAAATTACCGTATGTGCGTATTCGCCGAGACGTTGAGGTTACATCAGGAAGGTTGGTTAAAGGTACTGACGTATATATGACGTATGGACGATGATGGGCGGTAGTTGGCTGTATACCGTGTATCAGTGATGCAAGATCGAGATGGGAGCACGCACACGGACGCGATTCTCACTTGTGTGCGTGTTCCCATTACTTCGATACTCTCGATTATTCTCGTTGCTCTCCGGCTCTGCGCGCGCGCATCGATTCGATACTTCGATTATCGAAGTATCGCGCGTTTCGCTACGCTCGAATCAACGGCCAGTTATGGCGAACGCATGACGCAAAGCGGAACTTTGTTCGACTTGTTTCCGTATTTCTCGCGATTATTATCGTCTCGCGCGCGAATATCGGTCGTACACGTGTGTCGGAAAGTGTCGGGCGTTTACAGTGACACGTAATTAACATCGCGCACTTGCCAGTGATCGTAATTGGCGAGTGTATGAAACTTTCGCGATCCGTTTGCGCTTCCACGAAACGAGCGCGACGCGAGAAGAACTTCTTTCGAATTGGTTCGTACTTATCGCGATTATTGTCGTCTCGCGTCCAAATGCGTGAATGTTGTGAAGTCGGATGCTTCTGCTAATACGTAATTAGCATCGCGCACTCGCCGATGATGATAATTGGCAAGCTTTACAATGCAATTGTGGCTGCATTATCAGTGGAATGCAGCCACTGTATCGTGGTCGTTAGCGTGCTCGAAGAACTAAATTTCGTATGTTACCGCGGCGATTGTGACTAAAACAGTAAGATTTTTTAGTGAGCCGCGGAATTTCTGACTGCCAAGCGATATTACGAAACAGAAAAAATTGTAATGAAGTAAGTACATCTCCTTGGATCATCATAAATTTTTCTGCTTTACTATACAATATTAATAACATATTATTATATGTTTTGCGTTACTACAGGTGTGTGAATAGCGAGCTGTTACAAGCGTCAATTCAATTTATTCCGAAAAGTAAACTGACAGATCTGTAAGAAGAAGAAATATCTGAAAGAAACCAGGAAAAGGGATAAAATAACGATCTGCAACTCTCCACACAACATATATGAGTGATTGTCAAGACAATAAGATTTTAGCAAGCAGCATCAGAATTTATGGAGTATAATCAGGTATCATCATTTTGCTGCCATTTGCTTTATAAAGTTTACTTTATTTTTTTTTAACCACTACATATGTAGATACATTACAAAGTATACAAAAAAATAAGTATATAAAAATATATTAAATTTATTTTTACACTACACAATTATATATGTATGAAAAGTTGCATTTCCAAGAAGTATATCAAGAAATATTTTTTATTCATTATTAAAAGTGTATTACAATATTCAAATTTCATTTTACAAATTTTCTTTATACATTACTACACAATAATATACATAATAAGTACAAAATTACATATAATAAATACAATAAATACAAAATTGATTTACATGTTAATACTCCTGATAAAATCACACTTATTGTATTGTACTATTCTGTTTCACACGCGTACACGCGATAAAATGATTTTCTTTCGCTATTTATTTAAAAAGTGCTTTTGACAATATATTACACGTTAATTCACGATGAAAAATTTCACGTATATCAAACTATTATCTTATCATTTTGAGATTGTTTTTTTATTTTGAAGAATAAAGTTTTAGATATATAAAAAAATGTATGACGATTAACACGAAACTCACATTTCTTATTATATATATGTTATAGCATAATATATGGAAATGTACGTTGTATTTGAATTC